>CM032797.1:9026314-9286834 GCA_019155185.1 Beaufortia kweichowensis | reverse complement strand
ATGAAAAATTTAAAATGCTTAAATTAACTTTTTTCCCCTAGACATTAGAAACAAAGTGTGGACTGTTTGTGAAAAAATTAATTTAAAACTTTTACTTAAACTTAAAAACTTTTTAAACATAATTTCTAAAATAAGTCCTAAAAATCTCATTACTGCAACAGACTGAAAACATCAACACTGTTAGAAAAGCCAATATATTTTCAGATTTTTAAAATGGATTATTAATAGTCATGCACAGTTACTTGAAATTCTGAAATAATATTTATTTTTTAATTTAACAGTTTTTTTATTTTGATTGATTTCTCTCATTACCGCAACACCTTTTACAATTTACAACCATTTTTTTTTAATCTTTCAATGAAACCTGACATATTTTCAAAATGACATGACAAACCTGAAAGAACATAATTTGTAGAATCTGCACATGCATTTAAAATCAAAGTACTATGTTTCTATTGATTAAATTAACATTTAATGAACATCTGTTGCGTAATGATACATAGGTTTCGAAATTAGGTTAGTTATTTCGGGTAATGATAATAATGATACTAGTCAGAGATTTTGTTAAAAACTAATTTTAAAGTAGAAAAAACATAATATTTGCACAATCATGCATTCAAGTTCAAAACAGTTTTATTGTGTAGTGTTTGAAAAATACATAAGCCAAAAAAATGTTTTTCAAGAAAAAACATTAGAACAGGAATAAACAATAAACAATGTGCCTAAACATTTTTCTTTCAATGTAGATTAGTGGTTGTTTCAAAACAAATGTGAATTAATTATATTGGCAAGGTATTTAATTAATTGGCTGTGGTGCAAGCAGGAAAATTGAATAGAACAAAATCTGTTAACTATACTTCAGAGTGTTGAGTGTTTTACACGCTTGTTTGTGTACTTTGCCCAGATCTCGGGCAACACACAGAAGTGTCGAGCTGAGGATGTGGCAGGTTGTGGCTCTGGAATGATCGCTTTTTATGTCATCAAAGTAGTACCACACTTTTTCTCCCTCATACCTTATGGATGGAATGAAAATTTGTTCGGTCCAGCACAACTCATTGTGTCAACTTCATACTGACCATCTACAATCTAGAGAGTAAAATAAATAAATATATAAATAAATGTAAGGATTTTTCATCAACAACAACAGATATCCATAGCACCAAATACTTCTTCATACCTGTGTGATTGTGCCAGGGAACAGTTCTCCATCATATTGCACAAGGACCCACTTTCCTGCTTCCAAAACTGACTCTGTGTTCTCCTTTTCTGGCTCCACGTTGTCTTTCGAAGTCAAACTGTTTTGGACTGAAACATCCATTAGTAAAATCACAAAAGCAGGATACTTCTCTGGTGTAGATAAGGCCTGCTTTTGTAGATGTCAGCTTAAAGAGAAACAAACAGTAATTTTGATTTAAAGATACTAAATATTAAAGATATTAAATATGGACATACTAATTTCGGACAAAAATTTCAGACTCTGTGTGCAATTACCTTTACACAGTAATTAACTACATTTCAGGACTCAGTTTACTGTAGTTTTAAACCATCTCTTATTTACAGGTTTAAGGATGTTTCATGTTACTTTAGCCTATTTGCTTTGAGTTAAAAGATCTTGTTCACTCACCTGATGAATTCTCATTGTCCCAGGTACCGTCTTCAGGTCTGGTGGTACTAATTCGGCACTTGTTGTGACATGTTCCTCTGTAATTTTAAAGAGCCTTACAGATGAATTGAGATTAAGCTGCTCAAAAAAGTGTTTTGCATCTGGTATGCTGGTACCATAGGACACAATTCTGTCAGCCAGGTTTTTCAAGGCACCACCCACTCCATCAGGAGCACCCTTTCCATGGGATGCTTCTGTGAAGTTCCATGTTACACGATTAAATCCTCTCATGAATGGCACTGTCGAGGCTAGGTAAAAGTTGGTTTTGTTCCGTATTGAGATGTGGGCCCATCTGAAATAAAGTGGATGTCCCTTTGCATTTGATGCTCCTCTCGTATGCTCCTCAGTACCGGGTCAAGGTGAGCCCATGTGGCTATGGCATTGTGCTGAAGACAGTCTGAAAGCGATGCAAAGGACTTCACCCCACCCCCACTGAGATAAATAACTCCAGTATGGAGGGTTACCTGCTGGTTGCCACCCCCAAAGTGAGTTTCTTTTATTTCTCTGTTGTATTTACAAGCTTAGTTCTCACTGTAGTCAACATGAACTACTACTTCATTATGGGTAAGGGACTCTTCAATTTCCTCAGTCTTTCAGACTGATGCTTGATGTTGTAAATGTGTCTTGAGAAGTTTGAGAGGTGGTCCTGTGTCAGTTCTACAAGCTTTTCGATGGAGGTATGTCTCTTCTCAAGGAAAGCCTTCCTCACTTCCTTCTCTTCAGTGAGCCCAACTGTAACTTTTTTTGTTACAGATTTTGTAACCCACTCTTCCCATACTATGATGTTTTCTTTCAGTGAAGGATCCTGTGTTGTGGAAATTTCTTATTTTTGCAAATGCTGCATGTCCTGTACATACAGGTCATGTCGTTGTCGCAACACACACTGGCCTGCACAATGTCCCTTGGAGAGGATGTGGCTATGATTCCTAGCTGATGCAGCTTTTTTATCTTCAGGCCAAAATTTTCATGTGTTTTACAAGCACATGTTTCTCTGTCTTTTACTCTACGGTGGATGATCCAAAATGGCTTAAGTTTACAGAACTGAGACATTGAAAGTTTGTGCCTCGAATCTCAGTCCGAAATCTTTTTATGAAGATTTGCCATGTTGTCTGTCAAGGCTCTCTTAAGAAATATCTGGCCCTTTTTTCGAATTTCACCAGATTTGCCATTAATTACAGTTGAAACATCATCTTGATGAAAGAAGCGGCTAACAATTCTGTGCATTAATCTTCTCTGGCTGTTTGGCAATATTCTCTGGTGATCTCTCTTTCTAGCTTTTTTTTTGGCCTCTCTGCCTTCCATGTTCACAAGTCCCTGCTTTCTCTCCCCTCATCTCAAGTCTTCTCAGTCTTTTCCTTAGGTTTAAAGTCTCTTTAGTCCTCTCCAGAAGCTTCTCCTCTGTGTTGCGCAACTTTGCCCTCAATTTTGAAAGTGTTATTTTTCTTTTCTTCGTTTTGGGTGATTCTTTTGGGGTAGATGTTTTTATTTCTCTTGGTGTCTGTGTCTCATTTTTGGGGGGAGTTAAGTTGATGTCATTACTGTTAAAAAAAAAAGATATTTACAAGTTTATACAAGTTGGAAACTCAAAACTAAAAAAAGAGCTTTAGAACTTTTGAGAATAGTGTATGTTGTATTAGTTGAACTTAATTACATTAAAATTATAATTATACAGTTATTTTAACTTATAACTGTTGTTTGGCTTTAAAAATAATGTTTCAGTTCAGTAATCTTACATTAATACAAATGATGTGGAACTTCCTTAGTTACTCTACCTTGTGTAAAACCACCATAGCTATTTATACTTATTGAAATGGAAACTTAACTGAAAATTACCTTATTCACTCTAATAGTGACTTGAAACAAAACACAAGTGTTACAATGAATTATAAAAAAACATCATGTCATCATAACTCTGAATACTTCAACAAAAAAACAATTCAGGAGCATCATCCGTCATCAATCTGAGCATGTTCAGCAGCCTATTAGTTGCACCTGACCATAAAACCTGATGTTTTAAGCTCTTGCTTTTTAATATTTTAATAATATAAGTTGTTCCTACTAAATTAACTATAAATTTACATCTTTTAATGTTGACTTCTACATTTGAAAGTTCAGTCAAACTTTAAAATAGATTTGACAAAATTGGAAACTGGAATTTTTTTTACTGGGACATTTACCTGCTGAGACAAGAATGGCTGTTCTTTGGGGCAGCTTCTTGAAGATTTTCTTGAACTTCATTTGCTTCTTGAATAACTTGAATAAGCTGAAGTGAATCATCTTCCTCACTAGATGGTGTTGTGTCTAGTACAGCTTTAAGCTGTTTCTTTCTTTTATAATAACGCTTTGAGCTTTCTCGCCATTGTCTTTTTTTCTTTTCATGTTGCTTCTTAGTCAGCTCTTCAGTTTTCTTTATTTTGCCAGTTTGTTTTCGTTTTTCATACCTGGAAGTGGAAAGAAAGCATAACATTAAATTAGCATGTCTCACAACATGGGGGGGAAAAACGTATGTACACATCATCATAGTATAGACTTGTTGCTTTGTGTGTGTGTTCGTGCATCCTGTACTGGGCCTGAAGTTGTGGGGTGGGGTAGAGCTTAATTTTAGTCTTTGAAATGAATTGAAAAAATAAGTAAGTAGACAAAAAATAAAAAATAAAACAAATTACAAACAGAAGCACAAATAACTATGTATTATTTAATTAAAATTATTAGTAAATTATAAGAAAATTATTAACAATTTAAACTACTGAAGTTTGTTTTTAATTAATATTAAGTGTGCAGCAAATTTATTAGGCTGCTGTCACTTTAAGAGTCACACAACCTGCAAGTGTGGCGGGAATTTCCCACAGTATGAACAGTACACTCAATCCAGCACCATAGGCCTGTTATAGGTTAAAAGGCTGTGTGTGTGTCTGTGTACTCTCATGTTAATTTGCTAACACTGTAGGGTGTTTTTTTGCTAATTACACCTGCTGTAACCTAACCTAACCTAACCTCTCTCTCCTCTCTTCCTTCTGTACTCCTCGAGCAGTTCTGGGTTGCTGTATAATTTGTCCCTGAACTTTGTCAACCTGGCCTTTGCTAAAGCTTTTTTTTTCTCATTTGATGACTGTCTACAATGAAACAAATCATAAAGCAAAATATCAGCAGTTATTACATTTTAAATTAATATTAAATTCATAAGAGATATTTAAAAATCATAAACAATATGCTTAAATTCTCATATCCTAAACAGAAGTTCTCTTTACATAACTGCTGTTAAATGGTTATGAAATATGAGAATGGTGTTATGGAGGATGAGGTACCCTCAGTATGTTTTGCTAACAATAGAGAAGCCATAAAGGCTTTGCTAATATTTTACTCAGTGCATATACTTAGACTTTAATAAAGTACATTTTCATAAAAATTTGTAAATCTAACCATTTTCAAAATGTAGAAAACTACCTGTTTCGGTAATGATAATCGAAATGTCGTGTAAACATTCTGACAAGAGAATATTTAACATTTAACTGGAGAGATATAAAGAGATGATCTTACCTGGTAGCCATCTTGAAGTAAATGGTCCATGTGCTTGGTCACTTAAAATCAAACTTTATTTAAATTCTGTATGTGTGCTTAAAACAGTCCTCAAAAATGTTATGGAGGATGAGAACACCAGGCATGGACACATAATTTTCCAAATTTTTCTTCATTAATATTATACATGAATATTCAGTAAATTATTTTTCTGTCATCTGAAATAATCTAGTAGAACATCCATTAATTTTTTTTCTAAATATTTTTATGTTAATTTGTTTAAATTACAACATAACACACGCTCAAACACAGCCGGACGATTATGGTAATGAGAATTTCAGCAGAAAATGTAGTAAAATTGAAAAATAATAAATTCTTACATTGAAATCATACATTGTGCAAGGTAGAGAACAGTATTGTCTTTATTCTGATGCTTTTTAATATTAATAAATTACACGTTTTATATTTAAAATCATTAGTGCCATGGTGTTTTAATGGTTTCGTGAGAATCACCCAGCAAGTGAATTAATGTTGAATGTGAATTAATAAAATGTTAGATTTGTCTGCTTTGTTTATCTAGGTTTTTGTATTTAGCCTTCAGAACAATCATTTATTACCAGAGAGAAACGTAGGATGTCTTTAATATCTCACATTTGTTCTTCTAGACAGCAATGAGGTTAAATGTAAAGCGAAGAAAATGAAGCCACTGTTATACTCTCTGTGGTTAGAAAAGTGGTTGAACAAATTAATTACAAACAAACTGGAGTAGCTCAAATAGATGTTGCCACCACCGTGTCCAGATTTGTTTTCTGTCTTCACTTTAACTAGATCAAACTGCGTCATTCATACCCCAGACAGTAATTGCTATGCACAGAATGTCTAAGGGTACAGCATCACAGAAACAAGATCTAATAAATTAATTGTGTTACACAACACCAGGCACACATATATTACAATAGTTTACCACAGTGAAGTAAATCACACACTTACTTAACTTAATATTCTGGTCATATAAATGACCTCTCAAGTGCTAGAATTCAGAGATTAAGACCACAATATAAGACCTATAAAAGTTAGAGCCTAAATCAGCAGGGAGACATATTAATGTTAGATTAAAAAACAGGTTATCATTACAGATATTTATGTCACTTCTGTTATGACCAACAACACGCTTTGTGGCAACAAAACCTGCAGATAATTGATCTGAATTGAATTAGAGACATCCAATATGCTTTCTACTTTTTTTGTTAGCAAAAATGTGAACTCAATAAATACAGACAACAATCAACTTAGTTGTGAAAAATGTTTCACATGCAGCCAAAAAAGTAAATGAATCGATTTTTAGAGCCAGTTCCCGATGGACTCCTTCAGCCCGGGTTCGGTTGTTTAAGATGAGGATTGCATGACTAAACGGTTTGCCTGAAAGAAGCGAGGTCACCACATCAAAGCCATTAAATGAGGGTAATAGATAATTCATGCAATATATTTCCCACTCTATTTATCTCTCTATATATTTCAAATCTAAATTTCCATGCCTGTAAAAATGTCAACTAATGCCAAATAAATAATAATGTTGAGCCAAATAATGTTCTGCAATATGATAGAGAAAAGATACAGCACTGCATGGTACTACAGTATGGTTATAGACAGCAATAACTACAATTTCCCAACAATTCCTAAAGGAACTTCAACCAGATGTTTCTGACGCCTGCGGTCAGATCTATGTAGTCAGGAGGTGTTCTGCATGATTCAGATCATCTATAATTTAGTGTTTTGCTGTGCATTTTAATGGGAATAAAGTCAATCCAAAGCAAGTAAATGTTCTTGATAAATCCTGTACAAAATATTGATTCATGAATCACAGATGACTGTGTATAGGGTTGTCTGCAGTGGCATCAGTTACAGGAACAATTTTTTTTTGTGATGATACATTCACACCACATGGCTGTCATATTAAAGATATGCTGTAAACCAAAGTCAAAAAAAGTTTTTTATTTTTGTGCTTCAGTACAGATAGACACTTTGTTCCCATGATTCTTTCATTTTTTGCTCCATGTTGTAACTAAACTACTAAACTTTCAAAAACTAAATGTTTTTTAAACTCATGGATGTCTCCAGAATTAGTGCTTTTTTGAGCACATCCTAAAATCATAAAGTGTACCTATGTATATCAGTAATTTCAACAAGAGAGAGAGATTTGATGACCTTTGACCTTGAAAGTGTGTTATTAACATTAGTAAGTGAGAAGGTAAATGTAAACACAGCACTAAAAGAGATGATACATGTGACCAAAACAGTATCTGAGATATTTATTAGGACGTGTGTTGGAGATATTGGGGGAATAAAAGTAGGTGAGGCTGTACAGACGCTGAGCTTTTGAAATGCTAACTAGTTCTGTTCAGTGTGCAAATGGAGGAGATTCTCAGTGGGTCGAAGCAGAACCCACAGTGGAGCTCAGAGTAAAGCAGTAAACATATTCAATCTGCAATGCGGAAGGGCCCAGCAGAAGGTAAACTCACTACATGCCATTAAACTAAACTCACTGACAAACTGAAATGAAGCAGTCTTTTTCTGTGGAAAACTTCAGAGAAGCTATTGCTCATCTCAGTGAAGGCTTTACTTCAGAATGAGACTGCTGTAATGTAATAGTGGTTTTTTTTTGTAATAGTGTGTAAACTGACTTTTAAAATAAAGGGACAACATTCATCCATTTATTGTATGTATATTGTTTTTATATATATTTAAAATACTGTAATATATTCTATATAAAACAAAATACTGTAATATATAATCTCTATAATATTTTTATATTCTTTGCCTCACTAATGTTTTGTAAAAAATGATTAGCATGCTTGTGTTTGATTAGGTTTAAGCTAAACTTTGCAGCACAGTGATGCTTCAATAGAATATATTTATATTGCTGGTCTACACTTTCAGTTTGCATAGTGTAGAGTGAACATTACATCCCAATGAATTTATTTCCATTACATCATCATTTACTTGGTGAAGAATGTTAAACACAGTAAGTGTGTTTAAAATTAGGTTTGAAGAAAGCTTTTCAGCGCTTTCCTACTGTAACAACAATTACACATACTTTTACTGTATGTTTGCATATTACCATTAGAAAGCTTTAGAAACTAAAAAAAAACTTAAAACTGTCAGTTATCAAAATGACAGACCATAAGGAAAGCAAATCTGAGTTTTTCTCATTTTTAATAGAATTTTTTAGAGTACTGCAGCATTGAAGTGGGGAAGGATTGTTGCAACAGTGGACTCTAAAATACTTTGTTTATAATAACATACCTGTATAATGTATTTACTTATTTGTAATATATGCTTGTAATCATACTTATATATAAACGACATATTTGTTTTATTTGTTTAAAAAAAATAGCATACATAAATTTATTGCAGGAGCAAGAGACACTTATTGCTGGAGGTAGAGAACACGGCTGTTGCCCTGACAACAGAACCTAATGTAAAATTTGCTAGACCTGAGTTTTGAAGGCCTGTGACACGGCTCACGTTGCATTGTAGGATCCTTTGAAGCTACGTATGAATCTAGTACAGCAGATCATGAGCTTGCTGCAGTGATGTACCAAGTAAAAATATGGCACCCATGATCCTGAGAATAAAAATTCATGACACTCATAGACACTCTTACTAATAGCATGGTCGTGCTCAGTTTAGTTGGGCTCAATGCATCCTCTGTGAAATGACATGATCTTGTGCAGTGTACAAATGCTCATTAATTCACTTTTATATTGCACACAAACACAACCCTAGTTAAGAGGGTGACTTATACTAATGTATAAGTATTTAAGTAAGAAGCTTATTTAGTTTATCATGTGAAATCAATCAGATTAAAGAAATGGAAAACAAATGTAGTTACAATATGTGTAATATGGGCTATGGGTATGTTTTTATGTTTGGGCTGTATAATAGTGTTAATATCTATTGATTGTCATTGAAGTGGTATATATGCTTTTAAAAATTCATCCTGTTCATTAAACATTTAATTGAGTGATGAGACAGTGAACTTGGTATATTCGACTGGTATTCTGTGATGTGTTTTTAGCATGCTTAGTTTTGTGCAGAAGTTATATGACTATGAAGTGGTATATGCAGTGAGAAGAGGGACTTAACCAGTATTTATAGTCTCTAGAAACAAATTGTGACTTATATTTCTTTGAAGCTGCAGACGCCTTGAGAAACTTTCTACCTTTTTAAACCTCAGACCAATTTAACTGAAAGTTTAGAGGCTTGTTAGTGCTTGTGGCTACAGTATGAAAGTTGCTTCGTTGGAATCAGAATTTCAGAATGCAGTCAGGGAAGACTCTGTACAGTAATGGGTAAAAACAAAGTGCATTTAAGCCATTTATTTATCTGCAGTAAACACAGACAAGAAAAGGGATATTCAGAGAAGTTAAATGGGTCAGCACTTTTTAAAGTCTTTAGTAAGGCTTCTATAGGAAGTAACATAAGCAAGATCTTTCAGAAACCGAAAATCAATACTTGTCTGGAATGAATCGTTTCATGCAAAATACATTTTCACATCACTCTGGCTTCCGATACCTAACCACAACTGAAGATAAATTCCCAATACAATCGTTAGACTAGTATCGTTTGTAGCGCTTTTAGCCTGTCATGCACTTTCTAACTTTTCCTGTACTCCGATTACCGTGTAGCTGGAGAAATGCATAGAATGAGATCTGACTCAGCACTATTATAGCTATGGCAAGCAAATAAAAACATGATTTTTCATAAAAGCAGCAAGGTAAGGCAGTTATTTACAACCTTTTTCGTATTATGTATCCCAACAGCCCTATCAGCCCTATTGACTTCATCAACATCCAGACCTGTAAAGTGTTTCATTTTTCTTCTATTACATTGGATGTTATTATAAAGCATTATCTTATTTAAGATTATTTAATATAAAAAATTCTACTCTTTAGTTTTTAGTGTAACATCCTAAAACCATCTACTTCTAATACTACTTGATACTTAATACTCTTCTTCTTTCCACTCTTCTGTTTCAGTCTTTTTTGTTCTTCCATCAGAGTAACAGAGTGAGACCAGTTTATTTGCAATTCACATTTACATTTTAATGTATTTGGCAGGCGCTTTTACTCAAAGCTACAGTGTTTTAGCCGTATATCTATTTTCTAGAACCTGAAGCCATTACATTTGCTAAGGGAGGTATTTACACATAACTCCATCATGCATCTTGATTGAAACGGATGTAAATCCAGTGTTTCTATATTATATGCCCATTTTACTGTTAAAATCTGAATTCACTGATGACATAGCAGAGAAGTCTGTGAGAGTTTCTGTTGAGTTTCTTTCTACACCATATGGCCATTAGTAGTTTTGCATCCGTATGTCTCATCAGTGATTGCTCATGTGTGAATCTTTGGGGCTCCCAAACCTGCGTTATCTGAAAGTAGATCCATTTGGAAGGAGTCAAATTTATGTAACCAGATGCTTTTATTGAGGGCATAGAAAATCCTGATTTCAAATAGACCTCAAATCCCAAAGCAGATGTTTGATTTTATCCCTAAAATTCAGTGAGGTTGAATGAAAAAGCATCAAAAACTAAAGCAAAACCCTAGTGGCACCAACTCGAATTGAATTTGTATGACAGGGTTGCTTAACCGGGCTGGATCAAGCAATGGTGTTATGTTGGGTTGAAAGACCCAGGTTGTTTTCCGTTGCTATGGCAGTTATTTTAGTTATTTTTTAAGTTCTACATATTTATCAGTATGTGTGTTTGGAAATCAAACCCATCACATAAGCACTGCAATGCAATGCTCTACAAATTAAGGAACAGGAACACATATCTCTTCCTTCCTTCTCTTCCTCATCTTTTTCTTTGCTCTTTCTTAAATCAAAACTTTCAGAGCTCCCTGCTGGTGTTAGTCATAATGTTAATTACAGATAGACTTGATTTAGGATAGATGAAGCCCTGCTGGGTATCTGTGTGAGAAACATTATCTGGCAAAAAGTAAGACTTTGTTCTGCGATCTTCTATCACAGGAAGCTGCTTGTGGTCCAGTGTCACACTATCACCTGGGCTCTTATTTTGCACGCCGTCATACTGTTTCACTGACGCCACAACATGCTGTATTACCTGCTATACAACACTTACAATCAATACAAACAACATTAGAGAAATGCAGGCGTGTAGAGTTTTCCGATCCGTACACATGTAGAAATATGTGTGAATATGTGTGATAACTAGTCAGGTATTATATGTTGGTAGAATGTTGAATGTATGTAAATAAGTTGTTTTCTTAGCACCATTAATTAGTAAACAATCAAAGTGGCTCAGCGAATAAAATCATTAGGTGAGTCAGTAAGTAAAATCAGTTGTTAATTGGCTTTCTGCACTGTGCACTGGGTGATCCATCACCTAACCTTACACCAAAAGCAATTATCTGGAAGAAAAAAAGTGTTTCAGAGTTTAGAGTTTGGGGAAATTCTTAAAATTAATTCAGGTGAAAACCAGAAGAGCAGTGCAGTTAAAGTTTATAAGCCACACATTTGTAATTTGAGAAGACGTTGATTCTTGGATAAATTGATTTTTTTTAAGTCAACAGAAGATACCTTTTTTGTTGCCTCTAAAACAATGATAACAATGAACATAATTCCTCATAATTTTATCAAATTAATTCCAAATAGATAAAAGTAGGTCCCATTTTATATCATTTTTTAAGTATGTGATATTACAGAAAAGGGTTTTGATTATGTTTTTCATTCTTGTAATATGCCTTGACAATGCAGTACTGTTTGGTGTGGATTATAGTATTTTTTTCCCTTACCCACATAGGGAAACATTCCACTTTCCCACTATGGTTTGGTTTCTTTGTGCACTTTCAGACAGATACATTTAAGACTAAAATGGTGTTATGATTTCACAATTCATCATAATGCTTCTAAAGATTATTTTTGAAGGCATATTGACACCAGGAACTGGAAAATATGTTATTTCTTGAATATTGGTCAATCGATTGTTGTAAGCTAATACCAGAACATAAGAGCGTTCACAGGTTTGTATACAGTGTAATGTCTTTCTCCCTTACACACACACAGATGCAGGCTGGGAAACACACAGTCTCTAATGTTTGAGGCTTGCTCCTAGATCGTATGTCGTTTGTCCTCTCTGGGAGCATTGCTATAATTGTCACCCTGCATCTAATGGAAACAAGTCATGTAAAGAGATCTGGCCAGGGACACAACAGTTAAAGCTGAAACTCATTCAGAAAACGTTGTGTGAAAATGATGTATTTGGTTTTTCTTTATTTTTAGTATTCAAGAGAAACCTATTTTGCAACCATATTTTATGAGTCTGTTTGAAACATGCTTTGAAAGAATAAGTAATAAGAATACAAGATCGAACTCTGAATGACTTGATTTTTAACATGATTGCTGCTGTATGGCCACAGCTATCTATTTCTCTGTGATCTTTATCTGGTTGATGGACCAGAACTAGAACTTCATTACATCTGATCAGTGATCTGATACTTTCTCCTAGAGAACAAAGGAACTACATTAGTTAAGGTATAATTTACTTGTAAAACATTCTGCTGCAGACATGTATGAAATGGTTTAATTTGATTTCTATATGGCTCATAAATAATTTATTTCACCTATACAAATACTAATGCACTTTAAAAAAGCATTATATAAGCTGTCTCAAACTGACTGTTATGAAAGTTTAGCATCTAAGGTATTGGATGCTTTTGCCAAACACTTTGTTGGAACATTGGAAGATTACTTGGAATAAATTCATCCAAATGAACATCTTAACACATAAACTTTAATTATCCCTCTCATCCTTTTTTTTTTACATAAACAAAACCAGAAGAAATTGCCTTACATACAGGAGAGATTAAACCCCCCAAGCCACCTCTACCTCCAACTGTGTCTCTCTAATTTACTTTTTACTTCACACGATGAACAAATTCAATGGAAAATTGCTTTTGTCCCCCTAATTAAACTGACAGAAAACTATTAATGAGGGAATAGAGGCTGTTGTGCCACATTCCATGTGATCCCAAGCGGCTTTGATATTTCGATAGAATATATTTTGGGTCAGATTTTCAAAGAATAGGAGTCTAATTTTAATCACATACTGTTCAGTGCAAATCTACACAACTCCCTGAATACTTGAATAACGGCCTGCTGTCCACTGTAATAATGTATTAAAATAATATCAACCTAAATTTAAATGAATTGTGGTTTTGTAAAGAAATGCATATTTATGCACTTCTTATATTTACTTACAGAACTTAAAATCAATGACTTTTAACATAACTTCAGTCAGGTGTTTACAAACGTTTGACTATAGTGTATCTGTTATTATAAACCATCATGAATGTGACAAGTGAAGGTGGTGCAAGACTATCTTCAAGTAGGTAAAGCCGCGCGAGACCTTTCCAGCAAAGCAACTGCGTCTTAAAAATCCTTTTGCATGCTGAAGAATCTGAGGTGTGCGGTGCACAGAGTTTCACATCCCCGCGTTTCCACAAGAAATCACGTTCGCACGTACGCGCGCTTTTTCTGTCAAAACTCCCGCAGGTACGTCTCAATCACCGGGCGCGCGCGGCTGTGTGAGGGAGGGTCACCGGGCGCGTGCAGTTTAGAGGGAGAGTCACCTCCCGCCGGCGGGAAACTGTCTTCAAACGTGCATTGGATGCTGTCAGTTAACGGATCAGCCCAGGAAAGTTCGGCGTTCGCGTTTCACCAATTCGCCTTTATCCGCTTTATTCGCTTCTGTTTGAACTCCCTCAGAAAACAACACTTCTGGTATGAAGCGTCCCCTTAACAGTGGGATATACTGTCAACAACATTATTTCTTGGAGTAATTTACAGTTTTATTTCTCAGACATAAGGTTAAGGGATGAACTCATCGGCTGGAGCAGGTAATTACCGGAGGGGTTCAACCAAAGGGGATAAGGTAAGCTGTTCATTTAAAACAACATAGGGAAAATTGCATGAAAGACATGTACAGAAATGTATTCATATTTAAGAGCAGTTGCTTATCTCTTTTTTACACTTGTGTGCTATTTTTGTATGAAAATTGAGATAAAATGACGGTGAGCACCCTTGGACAATGGCCAGTGTCACAATCATTGACTACAGGGATTTAAAATGGTAATGAGAAGGAAATGTATGTGAGATTGAAAAGAAGGTCACCTTTTCTGTTTCTGTCAGCTTTGATTTGTTTTACAGCACCTAATTTAACACTGATAAACTCATTTATGAGTTTCAGAGGACAAGGGAAATTGTGCAAGTTTGGCAGGATTTAATCAGTTCGTCAGTGGATGTCAAATCTACCTCAGGACTGCCAAAAGCTAAGCGGTCAGTCGTACTCTGAAAACTCCCTGTTGAGAATATCTGTTCTTTTCATGTTGAACCAGTTAGATGTCATTTAAAACAAATATTGGGGGTGAATGTTACATAAGTTAAATGACAATTGGAATTATTACATAAGCTGAATGAAAGACTGAATAATCATCTATATCACAATCATCTTTATGTTTAACATTCAAGTACAGTATTGACTGATAATGACCAGACAAATTCTCAATATTACAAATCAAGGTGAAAAAGTGTATTTATAAGACCTTGTGTATGTCCAACAAACTGTATGAGTAACCTTGCTTGAGATAGTGCTAAAGTAGGAAAGTAATAAAATGCACGAATACATGAAATGTTATGAATAGGTTCTAATGCAATGAGGCTTACGTCTTGTACAACAGAAAAGTTGACACTCGTACGTAATTACCTGGCAAAAAATTGAGTTGAACTAAGTGTCTTGGCTTGGTGACCTGATCCTACAGACGAAAACAAGTAACTTGAACATGAGCTCTTCCGGAACAAAATCCATCCAGGTGACAAACTAATATGTCACAGATGACAGACAGGCTCAATGCATAAGGGCATAAATGCTTAGGACACCCACATTATATACTTTAGGATTTATCCACTCTGAAACTCTGAATCTGAAGCCTTACCGCAGAGGTTTTGTCCTTTATATATCCGTTCTTTCACTAGCAGTTTTTTAAGTTACCTTTGTTTGGCCTAATCTCATTCTGCTATGGTTTGTATTCAAAGCAGGTAGATTGTGTATAAATCAAGTGTTAGCCCATTTATACCTCCAGCTATTCCTACCCTAATTATCCTCCCCATCAGAGTTTGAATTATTGTCCTAATATCTACGTGGAGTGTTTTTCTTATTTTGTTGTGGCACTGTTTTCTGGAAACACCTCCGGGCTTTATCTTACCAAGTTTTAAGATCTTGCAACTTACTGCTGTTTCAATTGCCAGCATCCTGACCCACATAAAAGATATTTAGTTCATTGCTCATAAAGATGCAACTGAGGGAAAAACGTCAACCAAATTTCTCTGAAGTTTTTTTCTTCTTTATTAGCAATTCAATACACTCATTTGGTATAGTCACACAATTTTGCACCCACTGGATATAAACAAGAAAGTCACAACTGAGAGCATGGGGGTGTTATTATTTCAAGACTTCGAAGTTTCCGTGTTTCTCTGCTGTGAGGCAGATGGCTTCAAGTTGTAAAAAATCTGAACTGTCAACAGCTCACACTGGAAATATATTTGGTGGTTTGGGAGACTAAAAAAGAAGAGGAAGTGAAAGGGGTTCGCTGGGGATAACTGCGTGGTTTGCTTGGGATTACCGTTCCGTGTATCCTGATAAAAGTGGCTTTTATGTATAGGTTCTTGTTATGTTAGTGAGATATAAGCGTTTTAAATTTTGTGTAAGCAACAAACTAAGCTAAGTGTGCCCTCTGCTGGCAGGATGTGCACTTGTTAGTGCACAACATCGGACCACTGTCTAGAATTGCTTTAATAAGCTTCTGGTTTGCTGGATTAAACACTTTATAGGGGTGGTTTCTCAGGGCTTAAGGGCTTAAGCCTAGTCCCAGACTAAAATGCATATTTGAGCTGTCTTAACTGAAAACAACTTGCACTGATATACACTCTAAAAACTCCTGGGTTATTTCTTTAACCCATTTTCTGGGTTATTTGTGTTGGGTTAAAATTATGGGTTATTTTTTCAGAGAGTAACCATTTTCTGGGTTATAGGGCTAATATTTTGACCCAATTCCTGGGTTGTTTAGGTTTCTGGGTTATTTTTCAAAGAGTAACCCAAGTTCTGGGTTATTTTTTGAAATAACTGTCACTTGAACTTCGCGCTCGATTCATTCTTGACTGGACTTCTTCAGTGCAACTTCGTCGTGTATTCAAGGTAAGCTTGAAAAATTATATTCTGTAATGTAAACTTTTCTGTGTCCATGTCCCCGTTGGTAGTTAAATTTGAATGATTAAAAATAACGATAAGTTCATGAAATTAGGTGTCAAAATGGTTTAAATGCTTTTTACACATCGTTGAGAAATACATGTATGAGCTATTTAATGTGTTTAGAAGAAAATGACTGAATTCACTTTACACGGTCTTTAAATTCTATTTTTCATAAACTGTGCTGTACTTATTTCATTATTATAATAATAAGTACACTGCAGCTAGTGGCGACTTCATGCGGTGTTAAGGGGGGTCGAACACCGGACGAGAAGCGCCGCACTCGCCGCGTCTAGGACAACTCGAGGTTTCGCGTACTTTCTCAGTTTATGGCAATATTGTTTAAAGACATTATGGAATTAAGATAATGTCAGTACTATGTTATGATTGTACTGTATAATTAAATACAACCGTTGCTGAGTTCAGTTGCAGTCTGAACACTTTACCTCAGAGCGTCCGTTAACTGAATGAATTGACCTGGTAAGCCACGCCCTAAAACCGCCAGGCCAATCGTGGTTTAGCAACCGTAACTAGGTGCGGGAGGTCTGTCAAGCTTTCGAGGGAGGGAAACATACAATGTACCCACATTTTCTTGTACACATTCATGACCCACTCAAAATGAACACAACAATTAAGAACCACAGTTCATTCGGCTTCCTTGTACAGTTAGTATCAGCATTATATCACAAACTGGTAGTCTATTATCTTGCTTACAATTCATCTTCTACACAATATTCACTTTCTTTTGTCTATCTTTCTGTCTCTGTCTTTTTTAGGTTGGAACAAATATGGTGGAATACCTCCTGCACTCAAAGCCATTCCCCTCTGTCGTGGTGCTGGGAGATCCCCAGCAAAATCCTCAGGCATTTGTAATATTAGCTGGTCAGGCACTCCCTCAGAGCACACTGCTTGGGGCAGTTGATGTGTGTTTCAAGGCATTTTATGTTCTTGATATCAACTACCCTAAGCAGTGCTCTCATCATGGGAGTTTCTACAGCAAGTTGTGTATCAGATTGAGGGATCTGAATCTAATCCTGTCAGATTTCTAAAGACTGCCTTGCTTAATTGCAGAACTGCTTAATTGTATTAACCTGCTGTAAATAAAACAACCAATGTTATTGATCTGTTCCAGTTATTGAATTTTGTCAAATGTTTGAGAGAGAATGAGTTGTTTATTTTTATATTTTTCTAATGTCTAATGTTGTTACAGTGTGACCTAAAATAAATAGGTCCAAGTGTGTTTTTTATATAAAATGTAATTTAATGCAATAAAATGTAAAAGTGCTTGAAGTGTGTAAAAGTTTTATTTTCTGAAATAAGGCATACTGGCATAGTAACCCAAGTTACCTTTGACCTTTGGTTAAATTTCAACCCAGATATTCTGGTGTGTTCTTTTGACCCAGAAGTTGGGTTATATTAACTACAATGTTGGGTTACTGTAACCCAACATTTGGGTCAGATATTTAACCTTAGAGGTTGGGTCAAAAGAATAACCCATTTTCTGGGTTGAAATAACCCAGAAATTAGTTGGTCCCTTTTTAACCCAGGATTTGGGTCAAAAATAACCCATTATGGGTTATTTTTGACCCAGGAGTTTTTAGAGTGTATCTTAAAATATATTAGTGTCATTGCTCTGTCTAAAGATTTATACCAGAAATGTTTTTTGTAAGGTATGTTAAATGTAGGCATGTAAAAACTACTTAAATGTGCTAATTTAACCAAGACCTAGTGTGGATTAATCTAAACCCTGTCCGGGAAACCACCCCGTAGTGTTTATGATGCAGCCAAAAACATTACTGATTAAATTTTAAGAGTAACGAGTACTACATTTGAGCCATTACCAATGTGGTGCTTGCTAAAGTAAAGTTACCAAGTAACGATTTTTTATTAATAGTGATAGAAAGTATTTCTATTTTAATGTCCTTATTCTTAAATGCAGTGGTGTTGGATTTAGGTAGCATATATTGACTAATAAGTCTGTCATCTGTTGAGTGAGCTGGTGATAGGGGTGCAGCTGGTGTCTTTCATTTTTATTGTGTAATATAATATGATTTGTTGATAGAAAAGTAAAGAAAGAAATTTTAGTCATATCAGTGAGCTACAAAAATCTGTTTATGTACATGAGCTGGTCAAACTCTCATAGGCCAGCCATGTTGAGATCACCCTGACCGGTCATGTCTTGCAGTTTGAACAAGCAACCTGTAATGTAGTCATTTATTGCATGCCAGTATGAACATTTAGCAAAGTGTGAAACTCATAAATCCAAGTTTGTTGTAATGATTCTAAATTATTGATAGGGAAAACAGCTCTGGTGTAAACTTGTTGTTTAGTGAAAGCAAGTTTAAAGAAAGAGAGGGTACAAAGAGGAAGAAAAGGATGTGCCAGCCTGATCTCATGGGAATTTAAGTAATTTACGTGGTGGCTTATTCGTATGAATTCATTTAATGTAAATTGTACAGAAATGTATGGTTATTAGAAAAATACACACCCCATAGTCAAGTGTTTTTACAAAATGTTGTATAATGCATTAGAAAGTGCCAATGTTTTAGTATTTAATTAAGTGCCAACTGCGAGGACATGTATACAGCTCACCACTTAAAACATTTAAAGCAATTTAAATGTAAAACAGTTCATCTTTTTAATCACATACAGAATCGTTCTAGACAGCTGAGAGTTGTTTTGATTCAGTGCTATCTTTCTTGGAGTGGAGTTGCAACACATTCCTTGTTTACACACCCTTGCATTTGGCTTTGGAAAGTGTGTTTAAAAGTAATTACTTTAACAATGTATCTTTGCGATTTACCAATGCTACCATTTTATCCTTACTATATTATATATATATATATATTATATATATCCATTTTATATGTTTGTAATGGCCTTATTAAGTTTTTAAGCCTGAAGTTAACCTGTTCTTCAATTGCGCCCACATATTTTTATCCCTTATTTGTGAGAGATTCTCCTCTGTAACCCTGCACAAATCAGCAGAAACCTGCATGCTGAAGCTCTGAATGGAGGAGCTGTAAAATATCATTGGAAGCATTTAAATCACGGCACTGCTTGGGTTATATCACCGCAGTATAGAGAGAAGCCATCACGTTCTGCTTCAGGGGCGGATATGTTATAACTCACTCAGAGAGCCACGGCAGGATGACAGATTTGTAATAGAGAGAAAGAGAGCTTCCCTTTCTGAAATCTCATCCTTCCCCTGGAAAGAGAAAATCCTTTGGGTCTAGACAGCTCTCACAGTAAACAAACAAAATGCACCTGAAACCAAGCATGGGATATGCTGACATGAAACAATTCATAGTTCATCTGTTTTGCATGTATACAGTTTGTGTGTGTTTGAAGGATGTTACAGCTCCTTTAAAGGTTTGTGATAAATCATGACTTGGAATAACTTTAATTCTATATATCTTTTTATATTTCATCCCAGTGCTTAATGAACAGTTATACAGTGAACCACAATGAGATGTTCTTTCATTTCACGCCATGAAAGGCTTGATTTGATTTTGACAGTTTATTCTATTTCATTCTTTCAACCTTTTAACGGCAAGAGCTATTAGAATCAGAGCTTACAGTGAAATCTATCACAGCTTCTGCCTGAATGGATGATAACCTTAGAAACCTTTCTTCAATCAAACCCAAAAGTGTCATGTCTGCTATACTCTCTTCTTTACTCAGTGGACTCTATTAACAGGGCTGGAGCCTTTACTGTGCAAGATTCTGTTATTTTATGTGCCATCTGTCTCCCAGAGCTGATGCGGCTCATTTATGATGCCAGTATTCATCCAGTGCGTGTCACCGCTCTCCACAATTTACACCACAATGAAAGGTTAGCTGCCATCATTTACTTTTATTCACAGATACTCCTGATACTGCTGAGTCTCTTAGATTTTAATTTCCTTATTTAGGTGCAGATGTATAGTCTTCTGCATCAGTTCTGACAGGGGTGAAGTAAGCACCCAAGATATAATTAAACTAAGAAAATATTTGTTAGTGCTGTGTTTGCGCTGATTTATGCCACAAATTTAAGTGCTTGTATTGGTTTGGTTACAAAGATACAGACATTGTCAATATCTTTTTGCCAGACTTGCTGCTAAGATATGCTAAAAACAGACGCATCTATAATTATTTAATGTAAGAAGTTTGGAACAACTAGAACTTTTCCTATATCTCAAACTGAAAGGCTACATCCCAAGTAACCTCCCAACTAAGGCTACATTGCTTATGTAATTGCCTGCTTGATTCAGTTAAGTTATGTGTCTAAATACTTATGCCAAACATTTTTTTTTAATGTTTCTAAAATTCTGTTTTTTCATTCTGTCATTTCGGGGTAGTGTAGTTTCAAAGCAAATAGATCAAGATACTGTAAGGTGACCACGTGTAAAATACCTCATTTGGTGTGCTTACATAATGTTGCATTCATTTAGCATGCATACTTCCATTTCTGCTGTTCCGTAAGTTTTCATTAATTTTACCCAACACTTAATATTATTGAAAGTTACACAATGAAATGTTTTAATGGTGCATGAACATTTATGCCCCAAATTGGCGTAAAAACATTCTTAATCTAAATAAGCTTCAGTCCCCCAAAGTGAAGGATTATGTCTAAGCTCACAGGGAAACAAAACTTCTATTTTCTGCCTAGCTGCATTGGTTAAACGGATGATTCAGTTGTGCTTCCGTTTGATTGTGCTGGTGGCAAAGTCTCGAATTTGACAGTCAATATAAATGAGCTCCTTGTTTGCCTTCATCGTGCTGAATTTTAACATTGCTATTAGTATGGCTGCCTCCGTGATGGCATAGGCTCCTCTTTAGTCATTTCAATGGCATGACTCACCTTGTATACGTTAAAACCTGAGGAATGTTAGAAAGAAACTATGCAACTGTTATTTGTTTATTTTAAAAGACTAAATTTAAAAGATAAAACAGAACAAATAGTTTTTCTTCTTTTACACCAAAATCTGAATATCTGTATGAGTTAAGATGTGCAAACAAGGACTATATATATATATATATATATATATATATATATATATATATATATACACACAACTTAAAGGTGATCTGTAAAAACATTACATTGTATTGTATATTTTATGTATTGTCTTCTTGTTGCAGTTAATAATTTTTGTGGCAGAAAAAAATAGCCTAATTACATTTTAAACCTATTCCTTGATAAGGAGGAAGCAAAACTACCCTTACCCAAGGGAGAAAAGGCAATATTTTTTTAGGATGTCTACTTTACAGGGAGCTGGTCAAGCAGAACTCAATCAAGACAGATCCAGGTAGCCTTGGTAAAGCCTGTGGGGAAATACCTTGGCAGACAGTGGCTTGTTGCCTCTGTGAATTTGTATGGAGTGTTATCAGTCCCTTCACAGTCCTGTCAAAGCAAGCTGATCCCTCTGTCAATGGCCATATCTATGCTTTGCATCTTAACTAACCAGGCAATTAGTTCGTATAACATAGGAATCATTCTGGAATTAAATGGAAACATGCAATCAATTATTTACTCAGTCTACCTTCATTCATCAAATGCTATTTTAAAAACATTAACTTGAGATTACTTACTGCCCAATGATGATAATTTACATTAAAAAGATTCACCCCTCTTAGTGTTTTAATGTTAAGTGAACTTTTATTTCAGTATATCACTTATGTTTGGATTTGTGGATCCTCAGCTGGGAGCGTTTAGGACGTGCCAGCACCCTTTAATATCATCTTCTGGCACCAGGATGACATCTAATAGCTCCCGTAATTTGCGACCATACTTGGCTCTAGCAGGAAATCAAAAATCACATTTAGCTCAGTTTTAAATGCAGATGTAACAAGCTATTGATTATCAATCTTTCAACTTTTCTGCAGCTTCTCTTCCACTGCAGTAATCAGGTCCCGCTTTAGTGCAGGGGTCAAATTAAAGCTCCTTGCCTAAAAGCATGCAGTGTTCTGCAAATAAATTGGTGGCCACTAGCACTCTGCACATGCTAATAACCTCCTCTTCACAGCCCTAGACCACATCTTTAAAGTGACCCTAATGGAGGGTGCTGCACAACTCTGCCACATTTCATATATCAGTCCTTATGAGGCAGCCAAGAGGGCACAAGCTTGTTAACTGTGCCCAGGGAGCGACTTGAAAAATAAAAACACAGTGACATAGAAATTTCTGCTTTTTTTACCCCTTCATTTCATTTTACTAGTGGTCTCACATGGGAGGTCTGTGCTATTTGTTACATTAGCCTTTATTGTATAATGGGTGTTATTTTTGTTGAAAATTACGATCTATTACTGTCTAAAATATCTTTTCATATGCCACACCAGTGCAGTCTATGCAAGACTGTGTTAGTCATCTGCTTTTCAACAGTATTTTTCCGGTGATGCATTTCGGTGATTTGCCTTCTAAGAGCATCTGGGCTTGGTGATATCAGGGTATATACCAGGTGACAGTGGAAATGCTTTAACTGTTTTATCACAGTATTTGTGCAACTGGCACAGGGATTTTCATATGGCAGCGATGGAAAAGAAAACATAAAGTAATGCAAAACTACAGAGCAGCACATATGACCAAAAACGTCAAGGCAAAGAAAAATGTATTAAGGAGTGTTGTGAGCCATTTGCATTTCTTTAGTTTTTTAGCTTTTAAGTGTTAATGTCAAGCCTTTTAATTATTTTAACTATTAATTTGTTATGAATAGCATCAAGAATAGAATTTTGTTTTGTGTACATTACGTTCTCATTAACAGTTGACAAAATGCAAGTACTGTTTATTTTAATTATTTATTACAATTCATTATCATTACATATAAGAGATTAAAATATTGTATTATTTGTAAATACAAAACAAAAAATATATTGCAATGTTTATGGATATCATATAAACTGACACATTCCATGATATATGATTTTGCTCACTAGCGTTCATGCACACTTCGTTTGCCAGTTAATTTGGCCATCTGTAGATTCTTGATGTTTTGTTACGATCTTGAGTCTCTCCTCTCTCAGTCAATTAGGATCCTGCTAGCCAGCAATACTGTCTGTTTTTATTAAAACTCCCTGGTCTTGTAATGAATTGTAATCTACACTGTGCCATTTCTCCCTCTCTCTCTCCACTCGTCTCCTCCCCTGTGTCCAGAACAAATCTTCCAGAGTGACTGGCAGAGCAGAGTCACTGGGGTTTGTGTAATAAATTGTTTATTGGGTGTCAGAATCCCGAACTGGGCGTGTGCAAGGCAACCATGCTTCATAAATTAAATTGCACAGACAATGAGGAGGCCAGTACTGTATCCACACACAGGGGGTTTAACAAGCATAAATATCACCTATACGGTATTATTCACTAAGCATACACTTGATTGAATTGATCCATGGCAGAGCACCACATATACAGGAAGAAAAAATACAGCTGCTAATATTTTTCGTTTTGAGCCATTTTGTTTGCTCTGAAATGGCTTAATAAGTATATTTGCTTGTTTTAATTACATTAACAAGTATAACAATATGGTATAACTAAGTTTACATATTATATAAAAAAATATGTTAATGCTATTATACCTGCAATTAAAAATAACTATGAACACTTTAACTAAAACTATGAACTTAAATGGTAAAATAAATAGCAAAAAAACATTAGATCATAATTGCAGTATTTACAATGTTTCTTCAGATTAATCTTCATCAGTGTCAAGTACTCTGAATATTCACTATACTGCCTAGCACACATATTCTTGCCTTTTCCTTATCTACACTTTTTGGCAAGGACATACTGTCACCGGCCGCTGTTTTTATTTGTGTTTTGTGAAATCTGCCCAGAATATTTGAGTGGTTTACCCTCACGCTTCAGTGGGGCAACACAAGAGAGAGGGAGGGCGAGAGAGAGAGGTGATGGAAAAGAGAGTAAGGGAAGCTTGAAAGGACAGAGAAATTCAGTGAGGAGAAAAAGACAGCTTAGAGCAGCGCGTGCCGTGGAATTGCATACTTTGGCTGTGGATGCATGTGTGGCCAGGACTGTACATTTTAAGAGCAGGAACAGAGAAACGGGGTGATCAGCAGGCAGGTAAAGCACATTGCACCTTAACTGGAGTTTTTACCTCACTGCACAGAACTCAAAACCATCTGCCGGTCCTGTAGATCCACAATGTCAGTCCTTATTGCCAGTCAGTTGAAGATCGACACCAGCACTTCAACTAGAAAGGTATGGCCTTATATTTGTAGCATTTCTTAAATTTTATCTACACTAAACCATTATAAATCTCTTTTTGTGTACAGTACTACAATGAAAGCTTGATGTATTTGATTTTTTTTAGGTAAAGTCATCTAAATGAACTATGCTGAAACACAAGATATTTTAAATTGAAAGTTCAGCAATTAATACAATTAATATTAAAATTTTGTAAGATTTGACTTTAAAAACTTTAAAAGTAATTACAGAAAGAATTGATGTGTTGATTATTGCACAGAGGGTGTTCAAGAACATTTTAGTGGATGTGAATGTTCAGGTATCAAGGACACTGTAAGTTGTTGTTGCATGACATGTTCATACTGTATGAACATGTGAACAATAGATGGAGACCATTTCACTTTCATTCATTGGGTTTTAAGCAATATAAACATGTTTTTCACTCTCCTGTGCCGACAAAATCACATACACATAGATCCATTCATGTATTAGCATTCTGCTATTCATTAAGGCTAAAAGCTTATGATACCTACCAGAACAGCTGACATGGATACACTATACAGCAGTTATAGAAGCTCTCAGATTGCTCAGATTAGTCAGTCACCATTTACTAATAAAGTCTGTTGAATAACATTCTTGGTTAAGTTCCAATTAGCTGGCACTGAATTTCTTATCTTGAACATGTTAAAATTGAATTCAAAAGCTGTATGATGTCTCAAAAACTGGGTTCAGTAAATATGAGAATCTTCAAAAAGAACAAATCCTAATTGTCATGCTGAGTTTCATGCAACTTACTCGAAAAGAGAGATATTAAAGATGAAAGTAAAAGTCAATAAGCGTATATAAATGTTCAGAACGTCAGACAGTAGTTTGTCGATACGGCGTGTAAAAATCATGATGACCTAGTCGTACCACAATTTTAATAAAAGCTTCATAAGAATTTAAAGTAAGTTTATGAATAAATTGCATGCCACTACAGTCAGTTGAATCAGCTTTTTTTAATACCTCAGGTGCTGAGAATCAGTTAAGATCTTAAGAGATCGAAGTTAAAAGTTAAACTTTATGTCGGTCCTGCACATCTGAAGAAATTTTATATTATAAGCTTTCCAAGTCACTGTGATGGCTGCTTGAAGGTAAAAAAGTAAAGCAACCTTTAAAGATGTAAATGAAAGTAAACTTCATTCCTTTGAGCGGATTGCTGTTCTGCAACAGTGCATATGTGCAGAAAACATTTACCAATTTAATACAGAAATAAGGCACAATAGCACAATACATAAATGTGAAATGTACCATTAAGTCCTGATTCTTCTGCACATATTGTTTAAACCAATGCAGTGGATTGTCAATTCAGTGAAGTATGAAAAAGGTATATAAAATATACTGTGTAATGGAAGAAAATAAATCCAGTAAAAATACCATTTGTATCCAGTTGAAATACCCTGGGGTAACGGCCTCATTTTAGGCTTTGACTCTTATGTCAATTCCAGCAAGTCATGATGCCCAAGTAACAAAAATTAACAACTGCGAGAAAAGAAATGTGATTTTAAAGTAATTAACTTACAAACTTATACTCACAAGAGTCCAGAGGGCACTGTTAGGACTGAAAAGAAGCCAGGAAGTTATAAAATATTTTCTTCATAAAATCATTTTCTTCATTTACTTTACATTTAAAGAATTTTTTTATTTATATTTTTTATATATTTTTGGGGCGAGTTTGAATGAGTATATTCTTGAATGAGCATCACCATAATAAATGTGCCTGACTAAACTGGATATCCACTGGTATTGTTGCAATGAGCTTTTAGTTTTCTTTTGTACTGCTTTTATTTTAAAAATTATTTTTGCTTACTTAGCACATGTCCGATACAGTCAATGAGGCAGCAAATTGAGATGTAGCCTCAAACCTTGAAGTGATGTTTTCTGTCATCCTATGACCTGGTTTGGCATTGCATAGAGTATTTGTGTAGCGTCCTGACAGATTACTCTATTGATCTTCAGTGGCTGAGATGGGCCAATCTCTGCTGAACTCCAGAAAGAGAAATGTGCATTTAAACACAGATGACAGCTCAAAGATAAAGCCACAAACAACCAACTCATCACATCTTAAGCTGTTTACACCCGAGCAGATCTTTAGGCTTGTGCATTTTAATGCAACTGTCAGTAGGCCATTATTCTACTTTTTTTCAAGAATTCTCAAAAATTTAACCATGTATTAAATATTTTTTTCTTTTTCATCAGTGAAAAGCTCAACAATAACATCCCCCAGTTCTTTGTTTTGAGATCTATAATGGGTTGTGTCTGAATTCTTGCTTAACTGTCTGTTAATGACCCAATTAATTTTCTAAGAGTTCAAGTGAAATTAACCTAGTGAATTTGTAATGACTATATTGATCAGCATTCACACATTTATGGAGTATCATAACTGAGCAAGACATGCTTTCTTTAATAAAAGGCGTCTTACTAAAGGATATATTGCAAGCATTGGAATCACACGTCTTGTTGGCCTCCTTCCAGAAGCATTTTTAAGCTTTCAGACACTCATTGGCCCTTTGCCATGAAAGTGCTCTGAGAGTTAAAGCACTTTAATTGTGTTCAACAGTGTCACATCAGTGTAAATGAGCCAAGACTGTAATTGAATGTTGAAATATAATTGATTGATAAGGAGTTTATTTCGCTACTGAACTGGGATCTTATTAGGATCAGCATCACTGTGGTTAATTGCATTTTGGTATATGCACTGAAGTAGCTATGTATCACTGTCTGTCACACATGGGGCATATCAAATTTTCATATGCTGTTTAGCTTTTTACTGTTTAGCTTGTTAGGGTAAGTGTGCAAAATGATAAATAGACCTAAACCTGCATTATTCAATGCCATGGATGATATTGAGATTGATGATGAGAGACAAAATCTCACTTTAGTTTCAGAGATTTTTAAATTAAACATACAGTTTAGGAAGCAATTTTAAAAGTGATGTAAACATAAAAATTTGTTTGCTTTTTGGCTTTATAGTCATCATTTTAGTCAGCTCTTTCATTGCTCAGGAGATTTGCTGGAGTTCTCATGTGTGTTTAAATATAGTCTCTTTTTCTTCTAAAATTTCATTAGAGAACTACATTTACATTTATTCATTTAGCAGACGCTTTTGGATAAAAGCGACTTACAAGTTACCAGTGGCACACTGGGAGCGATTAGGGGTGAGGTGTCTTGCTCAAGGGCATCTCAATTGTTTCCTGCTGGTACTGGGAATTGAACCAGCAACCATCTAGTCCAACGCTCTAACCACTAGGCTACAACTGCCCTAAAAACAGAAACTATTTTAAAATAGACGAAGAGTATGGAAGTGTAAGATGATGTAGAAGTGTGGAATTTATAAAATGTAGATTGTATAGTGAAAAAAAACTGGTTTGGGTAAATTAAATAAGAATCGTTCAACTTCATATTAAAATCTTTAATAATTTTTACTTTTAATTGCAGACTTTAATTGCAAAAATCTAAACTTAGTTTGTGTTTTTTTAAACTCTAATTGAAACATAGAGAGAGATTTCTGGCTCTTTCACATAAAACTTGTTTCCATTTGCTGTGCATATAATATTATTGATGTCTAGGAGAAATAACTTAGAAGATGTTAAAGAGATCTCATCTGTGATTTTTCTTTCTTGGTGGAGACTCTTTGTGAGTCATGAGTTCTGAGAATTTGCTTCTTTTTCATTGCCACCATATTGATCCCATATTGAGTGTCTGTGCTGCATACAGATGCATTTTTCGATGTCTTTATTAAGGATTTATGATGTTACGTTATGTGTGCAGTGAACAAAGTGACAAAATCTCTCATCACAATCAAGTTTATTTCCATCCGTACATCATGTTTATCATGGTAAAAAAAACGAGTGTATTTCATTCTTGCTAACTTGTTCTGCATGGCACAGTGACACAAGAAGACGTCTAAATGAGTTGTTATGAAATATGTGTTGAACAATTGTTATTGAAGTTTAAAGTCTGCAAAACATTTCTGAAACACATTTTACAGGAAAGACCCTATTGGCCTTGGGTAAGTCTGGCAATTGAAGAGTCAGAATGTAGACACTACTATGTTCGACAATGTTCCCTGAGGGCAAGGTTAATAGTTTATTATCTAGAAGGTCTGAAGTATATCCATGATAGTTCTTTACTTTTGCCTGTTGAAATCAATTAAATCCGAACACCTTTGTAGCACAGAGAGCATGAATAATGCAGACTATAAGTTATTCAGCCTCCAGCTGCTCTGTTTTGAGTAAGCACACTTCAGACGGTTGCATGCTCTGCAGGAAAGTGGAAATTACTCCCAGCAAAGGAAAAAGTAATTGATTCTAACATTCTATTAATTTCCTGTGCGTTATAGAAACTGTCGTGATACAGTTTGAACCACATTAACAGCAACTGTAAAATGTATTAGGAGCTTTTCGTGAATGTCCTCGAGACTTATTTTACAAAACATGTCTATATGATGTGAAGTCATTACTCTGTGTGCATCGTAAATAATCCTCAAGACTCAGGATTACAGCTCAAATCAGAGGCTCCATGCAGTTGTTCAGGAAATCCAAGTATAATATTGCAATATATCTATTGCCAAAATAGTTTGCTATATCTCAAACTGTGATTTGATTGTATATTGTTATCTATAATTATATTGACTGTATATCTATAATTATTAAAAAAGCATAAAAAAATCATTTACACTTAAAGGATTGAATGCAATGGACACTTTTTCCTAGAAGTGCTACTGTAAACTGTTTATAATAATAGAATTCTTAGAAAAAAACTTGTATTTTTCAATTAGGGTTAGTAATGAAGTATTTTTAGTTGTGCACATTATTTGATTGTTCTTAATTTTGCGAGTTAAAGAGATGGACACATGAAGACCAAACGTATGTTGTTAAATAATTCTGCCTTTTTCTTTTATTTTTATAATACTATATCGGTGGTTTGATAGTAAGGACTAAATTTAGTCTCGTCACAGCAGTTTTGTCCTGAGATGCTGTGTTGTATTGTACCACAGTGTGGCACTCCAGCACTACGTATTTGACCTTACGGCGTTAACACGGTAACGGCATCGTTTCAAGTAAAGAAAGGTTATTCTTTAATATGAAACATTTTTAAACATCCCTAAATTGATTATTGATGTGATTGTAAGAAGGCTGTAGTCTGTGGTGACAATTGTTAGTGTGTATCTAGTGAGATTTCGATTGTGTTTGATTTGTGTACACTGTATAAGGTCTCCAGTTAAATATACTGTGGTCACTTCTCATGCAGAACGCGTCTCATCCACACACACGCGCGCGCGCGCGCACACACACGCTGCTCTGCGTAAAGCTCACACGGCTGTCTTTACATCGATCGCCTCATTTTCAAAAAGCAGTGTGATGTTATCAACTTCATTTGTTAAATCTGATAGATAAATATAGTTTAATACATATTACATTTGAAACTGTATAGTCGCTTTTCGGCAGACAGGCTATTGAGGAAACAACGTGCTTTGAATACAGAGCAGACTTTCTCTATACCGCCCGGGCTCCAGTCAACCCATTAAAGAGAATTACTCTAGTATACCAACGGAGTGCATTATATATTTTATTTTAAGGCTTCGTCTTTTAAGGACATCAGTCACCGGGCTATTCAAGAAGACGAGGAGGGATCGGAAGAGAGGAAAATACCAAAGTACATCAGGAGCGCAGCAGATGAGAGATCTCTCGCATTGAGATGCTTTAGTGATTTTTACCAGACTCATGGCTTCGCTTTACCAGAGATTCACGGGGAAGATTAATACCAACAAATCTTTTCCCCATCCACCTGAAGCCAGCCATCTCCTGGGTGGACAGGTTCCTGAAGAAGAGAATAAGGCAGGGAAGAGTCCTCATCATCCCTCAACCCGACCTTCTGCCCAGTACCGCAAGAGAAACGCCTGCGAGGATGAAGACGTAAGAAATCTACATTTCATTTAGGCGCAAAACATGCGGTACTTTCCTTTAGTCTGCGCGAGTATTTTGTACCCTAGACTGTGGTGTTTATAAATTGATGGAGTAGCCTATGCCTGTGTTTTACGAATGAGGAAGCGGTGAAAGTTATTGCATTTTGTTCGGGATTTTTTTTGTAGAGTAGACGCTCAATTTGAAATGTAGAGTTGATTATTTAGTGCACTTAACGTCTATCTTTAACCGGTCGTGCTCGAGTAGCTAGTAAACTGCAGCAAAACTGTTACAGGGTCCTGGGGTGGTTTAGCTCTGTGTAAGATAGCAAAACATCTAGTGACCGGTAGGGTGCTTGACGCTGAACACAACACACAGAGTTTTTACGTTGCGTCCGCCACAGGGTGATTACGTTCTGCTGTTTTCATCGATTTGACCTTCGAAGACGAGAATGACGTCACGGTCTATGCATATGATGCGTCACAAATTGTCGTCTTTGAACAGTCTGCTGCTATTATGCCATTTGTTTTTGTCTAATATGATTTCCTATTGGAATATAAGTGTGCGCATTGCCTTAATGTACGCAATTGGGCATGTCTTCCAGTATTTTCTGTGGATTTGATCATATATATATATACTGTATATATCCTTCTTGTCAGTGTCATTTTTTGTTGTGATTTACTTTTCTCCTACATAATGTAAAAAACATTAAATATAACCTTGATATCTTTAATATTGACTGAGTAATGACATGTCAAAGATTGACATCATAGTAATATATTGAATTATGCTAATTATAGATGAAATCAAACTTTGATGATTTTTATGTTATAAATTGATTTTGAGACTTTAGCCTGTTTTTTACAGACAGGGTCACATGCACAATCACACACATACGCACACACACATATAGTATTATTAGAAAACAAGGAGTCTTCATTGAATTACTTAAAACAGCCCTTACTTATGTTTACAATGGTTAAACTATAGTAACCATGTTTTTTGTTTTATTTAAAGGAAGAATATATTAACCACTAATTTACCACTATAAAGTGGTTTAGCTATTTTGTTATAAAACTGCCAAAAACATAGTTACTGTACTACTATAATAAAATCATGGTTAATTAACAAAAGCTATTATTTTGTTTAGCTTCCACATGCTGACTATGGCATGTTAATACACATTAAGTTGTCCTTCAGTAAACTGCATGGGTAGCATGTTTATTTTGACAAGTAAACCATGATATTGAGCACATGAGGTCTATTGGAAATAATAAGAGCCTGAACATCAGCATGAATTGTGGATTTTGTGCCATTTTAATAATTAGGGCAAATTTCTCCCAATGTGAAATTTGCTTAAAATTAATGTTCATTAAGTTAATAATGATATTAACTTATTAATATAATAAATATTAATAAATGGAGTAAATACTGTGGTGTCCTTCACTTTCTCTTTAACTTGCTCATTGAGTTAAATGTGCACATTATCGGGTGAGAGAAAGCATAGTATGAACTTTATTGTTGTTATGGGTGGATTTCTTCTACTGCAGTGGCAACATAAATTAAGCTTTTTTTTTAGGAAAGTTTTCTGAACCTTATCCTTCTGCCACTATTTGACAACTTCAGAGTAAACAATTGAACTTATGTTAACCCAGTTGTAATTTTGTTTGGTGAGGTGTTTGTTTACAGTGTTTTGTGTTCTGTTGTTTGTAATATACTGTAGCCTTAGCAACTGCAGTGGGTCAACAGAATTGTGGAAGTCACGCTGTGTACAATGACAGTCTGTCAACACAAATGGTTTGGGCTGAATCATTAATAAACAAGGCAGTGACTGAGTCAAACAGAGTCTGTCAGTTCTCTGATTTTGTAACCTGTCATTTTTAAGTAATAACTGTTGTGCATACAGTTTTGTGAAACAAAGCAATATGGTACTGTGCTAAATTTTGAACATTTTAATGGATGAATAGCAAAACATTTTTATTACACATTTTTTATTATCTTTTTTTATAATTTGTTTTTATTATGTATTTTAGCATGTCTGTAAAACTGTATTGACCAATCAGCATCTAAGACATGTAATTATGAAAAGACATATTCATATTTTTATTAAGATGTACATTGTTGAAAGTAACTAAAAATAACTGTCTAAGTTTGTTAGTGGAGCGTTCATAGTGCTTGTAAAAACAGTGTTTATCAAATTTCTGTGGGGTGTATGTGTGTTATTAATCTACTTTTTAATTTCTAAATAGAAAGAAAATTAAACTGATGACAAGTATATCAAAATATAACTTTCCAAGAAATAAACACCATCAGAAATATTTGTCATTTAATCCAAAGGCTTGTACTTGCATTAGCTTTATGAGAAGAAAATGTAGCAGTATACAGTTTGAGACTTATAGTTGTTGTAAAAGTGTTAAAGTGCTACGTTTTGAAATTTTGACATACAAAATAATTGCGTCCCCTCTTTTAGTCTATCAGCATGCAGTGGATTTTATCATGCTTACAGCTGTTCTCCACTGATTCCCTGATCCAAAAGCTGTCAGTGTAGGAAATATCACACCAATTTTTCATCGTGTAGCTCTTTGTTCTGTTCAGCAGGGCTGTGAGCCAATAAGGTGACCTTAATTAATCATCCATAGGTGGCCGGACCCGAATAGAGTGACATTTAAAAGGACAGAGGCCTGTGGAAATGCTTCCTTTAATGAAGAGAAACATATTGACTGCCACTGTATACTCAGCTGGAGGGGTGGCTGTCAAACAGCCTGGCTTTGTCTAGTGTCAAAGTCCACTCTATGCGACAGGCTAGATAAGATCAACCAAGCAGCCTGAAGACAGGAGGTTGAAAATGATAAATCGTGACTTGCATGTTTTGGCTGAAGTCTCGCTGGCTGAGCCTCAGGACCCGACTGCTGGTTTTCATATGCATCACTGGTTTAACCTAGCCACATGACTCAGCTCATGTTGGACATTTGAGTAGGGTCGATCAACACAATCCTTTTAATTACCCTTCCATACACCAGTGTAAATAATACCACCTGTGGTGAAATATCACACTCAATTGTGGGCTTAATTCGCTATTATGAATGACATTTAGATGAATATTGCACATAATTACATGATCAATGCTTGAAGCCTTTAGTGCATAAACATTATGCACTAAATTACACAGTCATAGTTAAAATGAGAAAATGTGCTGTTTTATACTGTTTATCCCTACAATAGACAGAACGTCTTTTTGGGCTTCATCGAATGCACAATGTCTGTTTGGATGTGCTTAGATCGGTTCCAAGAAATTAATCCACATTTTAATCTGCTGATTACATCACATCTCTCAGGGGCATATTCAGGTCACTCAACCGTTGTAAAATGTGTCATTTCACTACAAATCCAGAGGCAAAATCTTTTATAGGAGGTGTGAGTATTTGGTGGTCTGTTTTGCAGTGTTCATAATTTGTATTTGGATGGTTTATGTCCAAAAGCTAAGCAATTTTGCCTTTTCAGGCAGAACGTGAATGTAATGAAATGTTGTGAATAAATGCTCTACAGCACATAAGCATTTCAATGGTGATTTGAAACCAGTTTCTTTGAAAGATGCTTTCATGCTAAAAAGTAATGTACTGACTCGGCATCAAGTCACCTCCATTTCATAGACGGAGGTATTTTATTGTCAAAATCGAGCAAGACAAGCAGTGACATGAACTAACAAGAATATTTAAAGTATGTGACAGTTTCTGTGTCAGCTGTTGAATATCACATTTGATAGTTCATATAGTTTGTCTTGTCATTCCAGCTGTGATAATGGCAGAGCAGATTGTTAATGTTGAAGCATGTTTTGTTTTTAAGCGTCTCCGTGTGATAGAGTTGTAACTAATTTCCCAGAGGACTTGAGAAATGTTTTTCTTAGCTTTGAACATTCTCTTTAACATACTCGATTTAGAAATCAGTTTTATTTTTACTTAAAGCCAAGAGACTATGGTGTTTCACAAAGCATTTCATTTTTCTCATCAGACATGATTGTTTCGCAGTTTTTCACTGCACATCACATGCATTTTGCTGTGAATTCTTCAAGTGACTGTCACTTGCAAAGTTCAGCCAACGCAAATGACTAGACTGATTTTCCTGAGACGAACAGACTGTCGTCTGTAATTTCTATACAAGTTAAATATAGATGCAGTTGAATAGCAGAAATCCCACCAAACTTTAAGCCTGTCCTACCTTGCACAATAATAATCTCATCATGTGTTTGAAATTGAATTTGATGGAGTGTGGAAGGGAAGTTGATTGGAAAGACGGGCTCTGCTCGTTTGAAATGTGACTCTGTGAAATGCATCATTCGAACAGACGGCGGGCAGCAGTGTTTCAGGCCTGTCATATTAAGCCCCAGCTGTCATGGTGAGCTGTGCACTTTTTGAATGTACAAACACTCCCCACTGACTAAACACACACGGACACACATAGCGTTTACAGTGTTTCCTTTACTGTCCAGAAAAAGGCTTCTTTAAACTGTGTTGGCTGTACAAACATCTGGAGTGAAATTCTCAACAGAGCTTTTCTGGTGACCAATTGATGACCAAACAAACTTTCTGCTTTTCTCAAACAAGATGTATAGATGTACATTTTTTGGCTATTGTAATTGTAAGGAAAGTGGTTGTTTCCTATCACAGTGGAACGCGATTGCGACAGATGAGAAACACTTGAACTTGGTGATGGATGATAAAGGTGTTTCAGATGTGGAATCATTTATTGCATTTGACTGAAAGGTCACTAATGACTTAAACATTTCTGGGTCCTTAAACTAATTAATACACTAAAACATGCTGGGTTAAATTAGCCTAGTTAACCATGTCCATATTTGACCCAACCATGGGCTAAAACAACCCAGCATAGGATAATTTGTAACCCACCGGTTGTGTTTGTCCATTGTTTGAGCCTTTTTTAGCATGTACCTGTGCTTTAAAGCTAAAATCTATAACTTTTGTCTCTCTGTCACCGTCTGTGATTAAAACTTGTAGATTACTTTACATACTGTACTTTTCTGTATGTGGGATGATTTCTTGCAAAATCAGACCCAACAGCTTAACCTATACAGTAAATGACTATAATACGCTTACTCTTGTGAATTGTAATGTAAGGAAAGATTTTTCATTTACTTCCTCTATAACTGATTTTGGATTATTTTTAGCAAAAAATAACTCTTATCTCTACAGAACGTTATGAAAGTCATAATATAAAACAAATCATAAAATATTTGATTAATAATTGTTTTATTTTATTAATAAATGTTGCAGTTGGTGAGTTTTTAACCTAATGTCTAGGGACAGCATCTGCAGGTTATCTTTGCAAAAATGATTCAGACCAATGCTTCAATTAAAAATAAAATGAATAAAAAACATGTTTACAGTAAATACACTTCTAATAGAAGCCAGAAAACACATTATTCTTCTTGATCTAATATACCGTTAACATTGCCAAGCCAAGAGGCCAACTTTCCTAACAAGCACAGACACTTCTTATTTACTCCAATTAAGCTCCCACCACAGTCAAATAAATGTAGCAGACCTGGCTCTGTTCTTTTTCCCGTCTACCTATCAAATCAGTCTGAAGGGACTCGAAGTTCGGCTGCTTTGTGTCGTAATGGCTTCCTGCCTCTGCCACAAAAGCTGCTCCCTCTTCTCTCAATGGGTCCTCTGCCACACCGTTGCCATGGTTTCTAGGGTTTCAAGGGTGAGGCTGAAACCGGCTCCTTTTTTAATCTTTGCACAGATTACCATGACGTAGAATTTCACAAAATCTGAAGTACCAGATATATTGTGTCATCTTTGGGAGGTTTCATTTGGAGGGGAATGTCAGGCAATTCTGCACAATGTTCACATGAAACATTTTTAATCAGTGATTTAAAGGCCTGAAAATCAAAAGCTGTGTAGTCATTTAGCACTATCGGTTGGGAAAATGCCATTTCCATAAGTCGGTTAATTGTAGACATAAATAATTCAGCATGTGTGTGTGTGTGTGACAGACATACTCTACATTCACACATCGTGGTTGTCTTCAGGTCTTTGAGAGCTTGCTGTCACTGATCATCGATCTGCTTTCCTTGCCAAACCTCCCTCACCCAACCCACCCCACAGCATCTCAACGGGCCATCAGTCAGCCCTCAGCCCCGCCCACAGCTGCGATGACAGCCTATCTGTCATCTCCTGCCACACCCCTGGGATGTGTTGGCAGCCTGTTAGTATGAGCCAGCAGAGCGGAGGGAAATCTTTCCTTATTCTGCCAACCAGTCACAAAGGTCTGAGAGCTGTGATTTTTAAAATACACTCAGGAAATAAATTTACATCCATCGATGATGGTAATGGCTGCTAAATTCTCAGTAAAACATGGCTGTCTATCAGAGGTGACTGAATGAGTAATGAGAGCGCGTGCAGAGTTAGTATTATACTGTAGCATTCCAAAGTTAAATGCATTACGTATGCAAAACATAAATGATGCAGAAACCTTGAACATTGTCACAGCATTCACATTTTGCCTCTTAAATATGACATACTGTATTACTTGAACGTGAATTTACTGTAGAATTCAGTGTTAGACGTAATGTTATCTATCAAAAATTGACGAATATGGACAGTTTTTTTTTTTAAGCGGAGAAAATGTAACATTTTAATAAAAGATGATAAATTTGTATTTTGGAATAACATGCAGATTATTCACAATAAGATCACGAATATGTGTTTAGAACCACATTTTTTAAATTAGGGCAATCTGTTATTTTTTGTTGACCTTCAAATAATTATATGTGTCTTGCCGCTTAAATCTGACTTTTCCAGTCCTTTCTTTCTTTGCATGTTCTCTTTCAGGGCTCTTTAAGCTGGAGAAAGTCTTCATCCTCTCTGGGCTAAGAATAGCAATCTGTTTACTTACTTTGTTCCACTTTCCTCCCTACTTTCATGTGAGCCCTTTTCCCTGAGTTTTACTGGGCCAGTAGTGATATACAACCTTGTGCTACATAATGTTTGCTTGAAATAAGCTGATTTTTTTCTATGAACTTTCTTAGTTTTTTCAGTGTTTGTGGTGTAGAACTGTTTTCATAGATAGGACTTCCAGTTTTCCTAGCAGAATGAGAAACATTTGAGAGCTGTATGGAATGTGTTTTACCACATATACATGTATGGAGGTCCAGCTCAGGGTTGTACATTATAAACAGTCTTTTGTGTCAGTAGCTGTACATCCTAATAAGACCAAGGCCACAGTCTGCCAATAATACATTACAGTAATATGACTAGCACACAATATCCACAGCTGTGCGTGAGATATGTGACTGTCCGTAAAAACCCAGCTAAAGTCATTTGTGATTTATTTTGTGATTCCTACATAAAATAAAGAACATTCTGTGATGATATAACCTTGATATCTTCAATATTGACTGAGTAATGACAAAGATTGAAATCATAGTGAAATTTATTAATTAAATCAAACTTATGCTTTGGTTTTCACAGGCAGTGTCACATATTCATGTTTCTTATATCATTTTCATTTACACATTTGACAAATGCTTTTATCCAAAGCATTCATTCTCAGTCTCTTTTATCCATTTGTGATATTTAATCATTTAATCTAAAGAGTTATGATTAAATATTTATAATACATTTTGTAAATGTAAATTGCCTACGTATCTATTCCAAATATTTGTAATGGGTAAATTTCACTCCATGGTGAAAACAGTAAATGTACATTGTAAAAAATGATGTCATCAATAAGTCATGGCAACATGTTTTTACATTACTTAAAAACTCTATTTTAAAAAGTTGCATAAATTAATTACTAATCAAGATTTAAAATGTTTAATAATTGGTTATACTAACAAATTTGAAGCAGCAGTTGCTGTGTATTGCATGTATGGGAACCCTCTAAAAAACATCCCAGGGTTCACTTTTTGAACTTTGTTGAATTTTAATTTTGTGTGTCATGAGACAAAGGTTGTAATCAAGAGTTTAGGTGGTTATATTAAAAAATAAAGAGGTATGATTTGTTTGATATGTTTTGTCACTGCATAATTCCAATTTGTGTAAATTTGAATGGTTTTAATGACCAGACACCGTCTAAAGTTTGTTTATATCCAGTGTGTTTCAGTCTGTTTTTAACCCACTTAATGGTCTGTGTATTAATCTATGCAGTCTTGTAAGAGTAGAATTAGGGCTGTGAGAGGAAACTTGATAGGAGCTCATTATGGCTTGCTGACTTAAAGTTTGCCTATTGATTTCGGTGGGTAACAGCAGGCCAAACCACCATGAGGTGTGGACACCTGCCGGAACAGCTGCTGGCCACCAGGGGAGCTCTAACTCCAGCAACCGGCACCACAGGATGGCAGTACATGACATCCTCTGTATATTGCAACTGAAAGAGCTGGATATAGATCACAGAAAATATTATAATCAAGCAATATAAATATATAGAATGTCAGATTTTATGACAATGATAGAAATACTGTCATCCAACACCCACCTTTCACAATCCATTTATTTTTGGATATGTAAAATATCTCCCCTACATTTGATTTCATTTTAATGAGTTGCGTTCTGCATTTCATTGAAATGACACAATGAGGTGAATGCAGGTGTTCAGACGTACATAGAAAACTATAAAGATCCATATGACACTGATTTATGAGAGGAAGAGTATAACACCAGGTCAAAATGAAACCAGAGATTTTTCTCTAAAAATGAGACTTTAATATAAAATAATTTCTGGGTTCAGGCTACATCTATTTTTAGCATCTAACACTCTCAGCACTGAGTGTGAAGGGGATTAAGTGTGTCAGGTAATGAATGTGTCATAAGCCTTGTAACCCGAAGGCTGATATTAATGAGCAACAGGGGTCGTTTTGTCCATGTGGTCATCACAGAAAAAAAGAGCCAATTTCCAATTAGTATGACTCAAAAAGCCCTAAGCAATACTTAATCTAATGTTTTTGAACATTCATGTGAATGTGAATGTCATGAGGGTGTGACAAGTTTACTAGATGATTTATGCTGTTGAAAGTTGCATGAATAAACCCTTATCAGGGGGTCTGAGAGACACCAAGACAATCTATATCTCATATCAAACATATCTTAAAATATCACCTAAAGCATCAGATTTTTATTTCAAGCATTTTGTTTAGCTCAATAACACGTTTAAATGGATTTGATTAAAAAAATGTGACATTACTTGGATATATTTGGGGTCTATGTTTGGGGGGATCAAGGATAAAAAACATGAATAAATGCAATTAATTCTAAATGTATGCAATTCTAAATCCAAAAATGTTTTTCTACAATATGTTTTTGCAATTGTCAAATTGACCCTTAAACATCAAATGATTCTGTGTATACCAGACATAAATGTACATGCCTATTTTGTGATATGAAAGAGGATTAACCGTCTACTAGTTTTACACACACAAAAAACAATATTCAGTAGAATAAGAGGATTATCTAAGTTCTCATTGAATTATATAGTAATAGAATTTTTTTTATTCTTTGCTAAATAAAAGTTTTTCAGGTATCAAGACTTATTTCAAATAAAAGCTGCAAATTGTCATCAGCAGGGGGCAGTGTAACCCTCCAGGATCCTGTGATTCTTGAAAAAGCATTTTACCTGTAAATAATAAAAATAAATAAAGTTATAGTATTTGAATAATATGTCATGGAATGCTAGTTGTTAGAATTTATAGTGGAGTTTACACCACTGGCATGCATTCTATTTTATTTTATTTAAAAAAAAATGTATTATAGTATTGTTAAATTCATAATTTTGTGTGTATAAAAAAGGCATGGCTGTATTGCGAGGCAGTTGTTTTTGCTTGTGAAGATGAAGCCGTGTAGAAATAATGTGATGTTGTCACACAGGTTGTCATTTATTGACTCTGAAATGATAGCAGAAGGCCACTGGGACCAGGAGAAAACACACTGCAAAGCCTGTTTGTTTTCTTTTCTTTTGTATTCTCCCATTGCACAGTCAAACACAGAGAAATGTCTCTATGAATTTTAAATTTGTTTTCAAAATGTCATTGTGTACATTTTCTTCAAACGTGAATTGTCCTTTGCTGACAGTGAGGGGTGTTATGCTTAATACTGCATAGCAAATGCTATACAGCAAATGATTGATGTTTTATAAGAATTTTGATATGCACAAAAAGCATTAGTCATAAACAAATAAACAAAAAAAGTATAGATGCGTCATTGCTGTACCCTGGTACAATCAGCCTTATAAATGAAAAGCACATTCACATACTGTGACATTTATATGCACAGATATACATAGTACCTAAAAGAATATGATGTTATTGTTATGGTATCATGTTCAAAAATAAAGAACTCACTGGTTCATTGTTACATGTCTTATAATCTAGCAGGTTGTGAATGTATTGACATCATGACACAAACTGCTTACTTAATTACATTTTAAATAAGCTTAACAAAACATAACATAAACTTTCTGCATCTTGCTTACAGATGTTTTGTAAGTGATACATTTCACAATTTAACTTGACTAAATGTAATATGCAAAAGTATTAGAATACACAGCACTCAAATATAAGACATTTATTTTGGCATGATTGTCAGAAATCAGAACAGATAATGGGCTCAAGCACAGTATTTACGGTACATTCAGCGAATTTCATGCTAATTTATTTGATCTCAAGCATCCTTCAGTTTATTTTGGTGATACTTTTCATAATGTCGTGTCTGAGTCATAGCTCTTATGTTCCAGAGCTCTTATCAGGCACACTATAGAACAGGCTGCAATTTAATATTTCAGTGTTCTCACTATAGTTCAAATGAAGGCTTGCAGCACTTACACCGGCTGAAAGGACATTTGCTTCTCTGGTGATAGATTTTGTATGCCATTAATCGCTGTGACTGTCAGATTGTCATTTTGTCATGCATTTGCAAAACCCTTCAACTTACTTGTTTTCTACACTTTGTGGTTCTTTAAACCATCATCAGATATGATTTCATATAAATAATATATGGATTATGAAACAAAGTTTTTTGTGTAAAATATCTTGACAGATTTATTTATGTCTAAATTAAACTATACCCCATATGGCCTACAGGTGCTAACTACTTTTGTTTGCATCAAATGTTGATTATTGTGGAAATATTGGTTATAATTGTTATTAATAATCCTACAGTCTACTTTTAATCCAACCCACATCAGGTTTACACAAAGCCCAGTAGGCCACACGTCCTAACATAGGTGAGCTGGGTAGCTGCTTTCTGACGTTTGATTGGTTATTTCAAGTCATGTGACAGAAACGATAGATAGTTGGCGACGGTGTCTGACTGTGCTGTTTGACTGACTGTGCTATTAGAGGCAATGGGTGTACATTACAATACTTGCATGTGTTAAACACAGTGAATGAGATAAATTAAGATAAGCTGTGCTAGTGCTTCCAACTCTAAAGGGTAATTTAAGGTCAGAAAGAGAAAAACATTATCAGTTAATCAATACACCTTTTAATTACTTGCATCTTAATAAAAAAGGGAATCCCCTGAAGAATAAATGCCTATTTACTCTGTTGCAAAGTAATGATAAAACATCAAAGCAATTGAATTATCTTAACCCTCCAGTTCAAAAACCAAAACAACATGAAGTCAAGGCTCTGAAACAGGCAGGAGATTACATACTTTAAAGCAATTATATTTAAAAAACTATAGTTTAGTCAACATGAAACAGAGTTTGCAACCTTTTAATTTCATAATTTGGTGTATTTCTGATTAAAACAGTATATTCAATGACACACACTAGTTCAAAACGCAGTATTAAAATTGTTTTACTTTGTTGTTAATATACCAATTAAAGATGTTTGATGTTTTTTTGAGTAAGTTATTCCTCATACTCAGGTTTGGGTTTTAAAATAACTCTCATGCTGTATTACGCTTTGACATGCAACAAAACAAACATCCTGTTTTATTGGACATAATGATACCTCAAGCTGTGCTTGTCTAAGAATATCGCACCTCTCCTCAATGTGATTTTTTCCCTGATGGTGGTTCAGAAGTTTAAATGTTAACCCAATCCTGAATATTGTTATATATCATAAAGAATGTCATAATATTTTCAGCAGCCACCCAGCACAAGATATCAATAAAGCATCGATGATGTGTAGACTTCAGAATGATTAATCACACCTCACTATTTCTTCAAAACATGTAAAAAACATGTTCCTTTGTTATGCACAAATTTATTTTTCTCACTCGCCCTTTTTTCTCTTTGAAGAACATTATTATCTTCTCAGGCAGCTCACAGACTCAAACTGTCTCATTCACAATATCCAAAGCCATTACGCTCACAAAACAACACGCTCTCATCCACTTTCATCCCGTTTTAAGTTCTCCATCAAGCCTGGAAGAGGCTTTCGTTATTGTCACATGCACCACTCTAGTACTTGTGAATAAACTCCTCTCTTTGCGCCGAGTGAATCCAAAGCATTTGCATAAGCAGAACTTACCAGCTGAAGTCAAGAGGTTAGCAGGAGCTCGTCTGAGTGTTAAGACATGTAGTTTTGTAATGCTGATATGAGCTGAAGTGTAAATGGGGGCTAATGGCAGGGTAAGTGCTTTGGTGCTGATGCTGGAGAAACGGTTTGTTGTGTGTGTGTTGATCTGTGGCTGTCAGAGTTTGGGCGTGCTTGACCTGATGAAGGCTGATACAGTTTCTCATGTGTCCCTGTTTCACTCAGCAGGGGTTTCACGTAATCTCAATGGTACTTGAGAAAGGTCAGTTCGTTTTACAGTTGCACACATATACTGTATAAACTTACAGTACACATATAGACAGACAGGCCTACATACAATATTTTCTTCAAGTTTAAAAAGATACAGTAGTCAACCTAAAAATAAAAGTTCATTTATTCACCCACAAATAATATTAGATGACTCCCAACTGCTTTTCATTTTCTCCTCCCAACACAAAATAACATGTAAGGCATAATGTCTAAGTTTCTATTATCCATAAAATAAATGATGGTGATATAAACTGAAAAGCAGGTCCAGATGCTTCTTGAAAGATATGCGATATTCTACTGAAGCCATATGATATCTTTGTGCAAGACGAAATTTAAGCTGTTATTCAACATAATCTGGCTCTCAAATCTCATTTGCGGTTGACTTTTAAATGTGTTTAGTAACGTAAACGTTAGAATCATTGGTCATTTAACGTATGGAGTCAATGACGTCAAACCTGTGAACGCCTTATATTTCGGTTAGCATAAAGCTTTAAAAGGCTTAGACTATACTGCAAGTTACCACACAAGGACTACTGTACTTTTATTGTGCTTTTTTACCCTTTTTGGATCTTAGTATTAATGATTTTCTACTTCGCTTGTATGGACAACAGAAGCTTAGCTCACATCTTACTTTATGTTAATTAGAAGAAAGAAAGTCTAACTGGTTTGAAACAACATGAAGGTGAGTAAATGGAAACAAAATTTTTGTTTTAGGTGTATTATTTCTTTATAATATATAACGCTTACATACTGTATCGTGTATGTACAGTACCAGTCAAAAGTTTGGAAACACTTACTTACTGTATTTTTTCCCACATTTTAGAATAGTAGTAAACTCATCAAAACCATAAAATAATACAATTTATGTTGTGACTAAAAACATCCTAAATCAATGAACACTGTTATATTTGAGCATCTTCAAAGTAGTCACCCTTTGTCTAGAATTTGCAAAATCATATTCTTGACATGAGAACCAGAGAAGCTTTTTAAACAGCATTGAAGAATTTTTTTTATCTGTCATGGACTTTTATTGGCTCCTTTTTATTCATTATTTGGTCCAAGTAATGCATTTCTAAAATATTTTTTTTCATAAAATTTTAGATTTTAATGTCTACAAAAGTAATTTCAAACACTAAGATTTAAAAAATCATGAGAAAAATTTCTGTCAGTTGTGTCTATACTTTTGACTGGTACTGTAAAAGTTGACAGATCCACAGTTAAGTAAGAAACGGACCACAGAGAGAGAGAGACACACTTACAGTAGACATCGGGGAGGCCTCTAATGTAAGTGTTTGGCAGGGTTAGTGCTGAGTCTCAGCGTGTGGTTAGGATCCGGATCAGGTGCACTTAAAGCCGGGGTGTGTCGTCACCATTAAAAGATCTTCAGCCCACGACCTGGGCCGCATTTCTCCCACACGCATCCTCCTGTCAACCAGCACTGTCTTCACATCATGAAGACACGCAAGCTGTCCAGAATCCAGAGGTTGTGGGTTGTAAGTAATGTTTTAGCATGCTCCATGCATTCACTCTATAGTTGTATTGATACTGAAAACAGATCTATGAATGGATCGAAACAAATGTTTCTTTCTTGTTTGCTTTGGTTCTATATGTTATGCATGTGAGGTTTAGCGTTTTCTTCCAGGCAGATCTCAGGGGATGTAAAATTGGTCTGTATTGATTGTGTTTAGTAATTTCATGCATGTCACAGGATTGTTTCCTGCTATATCTTAAATTGATTGTTAAATATTGGTTAGTTTATTGTAAGCTGGTTACGCTTTATTTGCTCGTGTTTAACCTTATATTCTAGGGATGTAATGTTATTGTACTTAATGTTATCTTTCTTAAATGAGAAAATATTTTCTGAAAACAAGTGTTAATATTTTAATACAAATTTAACTTCTCAAATAATTTTTGGATGATGGAAAAGTTGGAAATATTAACAAATAGTATTACAAAATATGATTTTCAGTCCTGGACATTAATAATCTTAAAATCATTAAAAAAATTAATAATCATTTTTAATAAAACATTTGAATAGTGATTTCTATTCTATTAAGATATAAGCTTGAAAGCTTTTTGTGAGTCTATATAAATTTGGTTAAATTGTTATGTTGTGATCATGAATGACTGGAAAAGTTCTGGACACAAAGATAAAAAACTTGAAAACCCTGTATAAGTCAAGTCTATATTTAAAATGAACAGGAAAGAAATCCCGAAATGCAAATCTCATCTGAAGTGTCTTCAGATGTCATTTTTCTGTTGCACACAAAGAAAGATTTCTCTTAAGTAACTGAGGATTATAAAACAGCTCTATCTCCTCTTTGAATTTGACTTTAGTGGAAAAGAAACTCTCTGAGAAATGCATTCAGTTTAATTTAGTAGTGATTGGATTCATCTATAATAAGTGAAGATCAATACTAAAAAAAAGATGCTTTTTCATAAACATGTATACATGTCTTGTATCATCAGAGATTCAAACACAGTAATCATTTTAAAACCAAAACATACAGTAAACACTTTACTTTTCTATTAGGAGGTTTAAATTAAATGCCATAATTAAATGAAATCTTCCGTCCTGAAGATTCAATAAGCGATTGCTTTAAATTAATAAAGAACTCTAGTAACATTTCCTACACTGGCTTTTGATTGCTGTACTGCAGATAAATGAAATCATTTTTGTTAGGAATACACTATTGTGTCTCCGTATTGTGTTACTCTTGGAAGTTGGTATGTACATTTTGTGATGTTTCTACCTATTTAGATTGATATTTTTTATGTTTACATTTTTTATGATATTTTGTTGTGCCCCATATAATATTGTATAATCATATTGTGTAATTTCACTCTTTATATAAATATATTGAAATATGAATCAATTGTAATGTGTAAAGCAGATTTTTATCCGGGAAGGATAAAAAGTTGATTTATCAACTTGGTTGCCATTAGAAAATGTTGGTAATGTGAATCTATACAGTATCTATTCTGTAATAATGTTTAGTAACAATCCAAATCAAGTCCATATATCATGTTTATTTTCTCTTGGTTTATTGTACTTGGCATATTTTATTTATCATGGAGATGCAACACTAGGTTTACTCTGTACGCTTAAAAAACTTTTGTAACAAAGCATAAATAACTTTTTTACTATTTTTTGTATGGTTTTAAATGTTTTGCAGGCTTAATTGCTTATTAATCAGTTTAAATTACCAGTGAATGCCTTTTTTAATTATTGATAATGTTCTCACATACTTATTTGCAAACTTTGATTCCCTAGTCATTCATTTTTGACATGGCTCTCGATAAGCAGTTCTGAATTTTTTGGGATGCAAGAGAGATGCAGTTTATCATTTCAATCTGCGGCTATCACTGATCCTCACTAAAGCAATGAATACAAATGCTGTGCTTAAAGCTGAATCGTATATACAGTAGAGGTAACTCCATGCTCACGCATTGTAAGAAAACCATACCCAAAAACCCAGCTCATGAAATCAATATCAAAATTAATATGTTACCATGTCATAGTGTTGTACTGCAACATAACACTCATCAACACAATAAATGATGGTGTACCATAGTGTAAGTATCAGTGAATCACCAATTTTACTGTATCAGAGAATCCATTTAGCTTTTAGCCACTTACAGTAATGGACTACAGCAACACATTTACTGCAGTGTGCCGAGCGGCCGCCGCCTTCCCTTAATGCACAAACTACTTAACAGAAAAACTGACATGCATTGTCAGTCATTTCACCTCGAATATTATGTTTGCTGTTACTGTAAATGCATGTAGAAAGTGACGGTTCTGGCCCCGGCTGGTGCCAGTCCGGCTTTTAGGGAGCAATTACCTTAAATATCTTATGTATAAGTATAAAGGACATTATGCTGCATATTGAACGAGACAACTAAAGACTTACCAAGCAAAATGGAGTAAAAGATTGTTGATCAATAAACATAAATAAATGTCATGCAGTTAATCCATGTCTGTTAACTTGGAGAACATCTATGACAAGTGTACTTTTAAAAGTTACCAGAGCCATCTTTTTATTTATTCTAAAATTTCTAAAAAGTGTTTCTGAAGCTCACTTGGTAGAGCATTGCGTTAGTCATGAGTTTGATTCCCAGAGAACACACATATGAAAAATGTATACCTTCAATTCCAAAACTTTGGATAAAAGTGTCTGCAAAATGAAGGATCTTTCTGAAGAAAGTGTCAGTTCTGACTGTCTAGAACAGATGTTTTGGTCAGCGGGTGACTTATCAAACCCAGTCAGTCAGTAAGGTAAACAGCTCTGAACTGTAGAGGAAGCATTTGCACTTTTCAAGCAAAAGATCTTTTCTTCTTAAAGAATTTACATTTATATGTTTTCACATTATTTTTAATGCAGCATTGATGTTATTTTGTGCATTGACATTTTGAACATTTTTTTGTCCACACATTTTGTATGTAAGAATTCGACATTAAATTGTATTCACAAGCAATTTCCTTCTGTAACCTGATGTATTTTCTAATGAAGCTACATATTCAATTAGAAAATATGATTTTATCCATTGGCAGTTGATTAGATAGTGATACGTTATGTCTACTATATATAACAGGCGGTCAAATGGTTGACCAAAAGGCAGAGTTCTGATGAAAGATAGGAGAGTTGTGAATAGGGCATATTGCTTTGGAAAATATTTCATTTCCAACATCATGCCAATATTTACAATTATTCAAGGCCGCGAAACCCGAGGTGACTTTAGAGTTCAGTAATTAACTGTATTTACATTCATATCATACGCACGACTTGCTATTCAAAAATTAAATCATGGTTTGGGCTTTATGTCTATGCCATTTATGTGCAGTCAAATTTTAAGGATCCTTACAAGGTGCATTAATGACTGTGAGTCCTAGTAGCTCTATTCACAGTAGTCAAGCCAAGCCACTTGTATTTGTAAAGCGCTTTCCTCAATACGCATCGTTTTAAAGCAGCCTTATAGAAAACTAAATACTGCATCATAAATGTCTAAAAAGCCTCTGAATAGTAGGAGAAGATGCCACAGTCATACTTTAAATCCACTGTATGATGCCTTATATATCTGCATTTAAAAGCCAAGTTAAAAGGAGTCAGTTTTGCCTTGACATTTTGAGATAAAAGCAGTAATTTTCAGAATTCAAATAGTGCTCCTTATTCCCAGAAGAACATTTATTAAAACTTGCAAAATGGTTTATTTTTCGTTAAGCTGCCTGATCATTTTATTCTGACTTTCTGTATGGTTTTGTGCATCTATCTGTAGTATTGCTTTTTAAAAGAGGATTTAATTTCTTGGTTGAGCTACAATTTCTAAAAACATTACTGCTGTTACAAAAATGTATTAAATTAATGATGTGATTATGCCTTTATTGGGTTTTTTAGGTCTAGTTAATTGTGTCCTCAGCATTTATAATTTTAAAGCAGACTATTTATTTATTAGTTTAGTAAGAAGATTCATGAAGATCATGATATTCACCAAAGAATATTTGTTTTGTCCTTTCTAATCTCTGTTGTCTTCTCCTTCTGCATGGATTTTTTGTGCTGATTAGATTTCGACATCCAGCAAAGACCTCATTCACCTTCACAATCCTACTGCTGATAATTAGTTTTTTATTGTTGTTGTGTGTGCGTTGTGGCAAATAAACCATGGTCTGCCAATTTATAGCTTTTATTTCAAAGAGCTTTCTTCCAGTTTTAATGCCATTAGGATGGAAATTGATTAGAGGAAATAAAGTTCAGATGCCCCGTAAGTCTGTGGAATTGCACCATAACAGCAGTTGAGTTAATGAACTTGTAATGAGTGCTGAATCATCCAAAGAGTAAAGAGAAAATAATAGTTTGGTTTCAGATTCTCTGTGGATCTTCATTGTGTGTTTTTGAAACTTGGTTGGTAATCCAAAGGTTGTGGGTTTAGTTCCAGGAAACACACAAACTGATAAAGACATAGATTGAGTTAAAAGCATCTACCAAATGCATATATGTTCATGTTTAGAATTTGTGAGTGTGAATCAGTTTTCATCTCACAGGAAAAGGCAGTGTTCCGGTAACTCCCTTAAGAGCACAATACAACAATTTCCCGTAAAGAACAGACCAAAATCTTTTGGGTGTTTTTTGATAATCTGATAATATATCCTTTTGGCATCACTCTTCATTTGTGCTGTAATATTAAAAAAGTAATATTACAAAATAGCAGCTTTAGATGTCTTGTGCCAGTTTGATTATGAATGTCATTGGTGTGTTTTGTGAGTGATTAGATAAGTTTAAAAAATGGCAGCAAAAATAATATTCAAATAATATTCATTATTCACATAAAGGTTTGCATGGGGTGTAAATCAGCATGATTTATGGCAACATTTTTTGTGATAATGATTCTTTAAAGATTTAGATATAGTAATACAATAGCCTACAATAAACTGCAGCTATAGTTATCTGCATTTCATTTTACATATGATTGAAGAAAGACTATAAGTCCTAATCATAATGCACAGTTTGTGTATAATCCAGTGCCTGTTCACTATATTATTATACCAAAACACATGAGAGTAAATCTCTGAGCCATTAAATAACCTTAACTGATCTTGTCTTATTATCCAGAGTTAAATACACTGTGAGACCATTATGATCAGCTTATTTGCAGTCTTTTGGAACAGCAGGTGGTCCACCATTTGGATAGACCTCCACATCAGGCCTCTTAAAGAGAATTCTGGAAAGGTCATCACAGCTGCCAGCCAGCTGGAGAGAAACCAATTTTTTATGGATAAAACAGCTTTGCTTGGTAATTCAATCAAAGCTTTACTAAATATATTTATATTTATTTTTTGCTGTACTTTTATTTTATGTCCTGTCAGCCAAAAGACTTCTCTACTTATCAGACAACATTAATGTCATTTAATAGCCCTGAAGCACTTTCATTAGTGAGTCATTCCTATCCTTGGTGTAGAAATAATTAGGATCAATCAGAGACCCTCTTCAATGAAAAAGGTTCAACATTTTAGCACAGAGCTGAGAATGTATTTATGGAACTGAAATAGAGCAAATGAAAAAAACTCCACTTAAAAAACATAGTGGTTATATGACTCAAAAATCACAAACAATGCAGCATTGTCTTGTTGGACTTCTTTTAATTAATTCTCTGTCTGCTTTTAAGTTAAGAAAGTAAGAAATGATAAAGACCCATACAGCGTGACCTTGAAATTGGCAACAGTAGGCCATCACTGCTTCTCAGGTTTCTAAACTGTACTTTTGACATCACATTTTGTTTGATTTTCAGCTAGCAAACTACATTTTAATAAAAAAGTTAAAGACATTTTTGCCTCAGTAGTGCTACTGTAGATGTTGGCTTTAGAATGGTGTATTAAAGAGATATTCCATCCAAATATGTAAATTCACCCTTATGTCATCCCAAACCACTTCATTTCTTCTGCAGAACACAAAAGAAAAAATATTGAAGAATTTTGGAAGACAAACAACACTGGACCCTTTGACTTTTATTATGTGGACATAAAACCACTCATAATATCTTCTTTTGTGTTCCACAGAGGAAATAGTCACAGGTTTTAAACAACATGAGGGTGAATAAATTATGACAGATTTTTTTTTATTTTTGGTGTCTCTTTACTGTAATCTACTGGTACTTCCAGTTAAAATGTTTCACTGGGATGTTTGCTCATGTTGTGTGGTGCATCACTCAAATGTGCTCATGATTTAAATAGTAGTTCCAGCTCTGGCCACTGGGGGGCGCTGTGGAAACTTGGGAAGCAGATACCAGTTTTAGAAAGAAGATTCAACCTGCCATTTGATTTTACGGAAGATCAATCTGTAATGACAAACTTACCTTTTTTTCCTTCTTTTACTCATTTTGGCTACCTGTTTACACAACATGGGAATTCAAATGAAACATTAGTCTGTAATTGTATAGTAAATCACTCTAGCTAAACATGAACCCTGGGACCAAAGGCTTTGATCTCTCCATTTGCATCTACGGCTAATTAGCGATCTCATCACAGGCTCTCCGGGCAAACTGTTAAGCGTTTCTCAATTTTGATAGTTTAATTGAGTTTACTGGATAAACACTTCCATACTTTTACGATAATTCAAAAGGACAGTCGGACTTGAGAAAATGCCTGCTGTGGTAATGATCTATTCCAGCAAAGCAATAAAGCACCTGATTTACATAATGATTTCTTTGATTGAAGCAATTTAGTCTGGGTGCCTAGACGAGGACTTTCCAGAATGAGATTGGGCTGTTTTGAGATTGAGTACGATAACAGAGCTTTCTTCAATGTGTAACTGTTTCTAAGAGCTGTAGAATAGATGATATGTAAATAACATGTCAATCGATGTCCTGATGCAATCGATGCTTGTTTACACAGCATTGACCATGTTGTAAAATCTGGTAAAGGTCAGAGATGCAGTATGCAGAAGAAATTATTTGGTTGTAAGAGGTCTGGACAATAATTTGCTTTTAACAGTGAAGCAAGAATATACTTAGTGTTAGGGGATAAATGCAGGCTTCTTACTGTCATGGAAAATGTAAAAAAAGATTATAAGAAATTATCTTCAGGCCTGGGGATATTAAATTAGTCATTAAAATAAATTAAATCTTAAAAGTTTCTTTGCTTAAAAGCTTCAGTTTTCTATGCTATTTTAATGCACTTGTGTAGATTTGTGAAGATTTGTGAGTTGTTTGTTTGTTAACAAATATAATGAAACTACAGTACAGTACAATATTGAAGTTACATTCAGGTTATTTTGTTTGTTTGTAACTGATTTTACAGCAATATTTTGTCATAGTTTTACTCAGACGACTTTACGGCTTTAATAGGTTGCTCCAGAGCTGTGTTACTATTGCTTTCCTGATTTTGTCAAGTGATAGATGTTCTTTCTGTAAATTAACATCATTGTTGACCCTAAGGCAACGTTCCAGTCAACCATTCAGATTTAAGTAATAGGCCAGGTTTAGATGCTTCTACACTATTGTTGTCCACATATCATTTCCCTCTGATTTAAGGGTTATGGTTGTTAGGCTATGGGGTATGGATACGGTTTATCTACAAAAATGTTCCAGGGTCAACAAACTATGTTGACCCAAAAATATCTCTCACTTGACAAAATCAGGTCGAGTGTGTTATGAATATTCATAACACAGCTCTAGTTTCAGAAAGTAAAAAGTAGATAAGCTGCAATACGTGCCATAGCAATATTAGAAGTACAAAATGGTTCAGCAGTTTAGTGAATATATTCAGTGAAATTACACTGATACCTAAACCTGTGCTTTCTGCTTGCCATAAATAGCATAGAAAAGCAGCTTTCTTTGTCTAATATCTCTCAGGTATAAGAGTGTGAGCGTGCACTATCAGTAATTCAGGCAAATTTCATCTGTACTTTGAAAGAGATGGGCTCATCAAGTATAGAGCTCTACATTACAATGTTTTGGAACCAATATTTTTAATATTCCTGGGTGAGCGCGCTGGGGACGCCATTGTCTGTTTCTCTTCTGTAATTGCACTCTTGAAAATAACACATTGTTCCTGGTGTGATGCCAGAAGTGTTTGAGTGTTTGTGAATGGTTCGATGAGGATCTGAGGATCTTTTACCGACAACAATACATAATACTTTACCTTGAAAAATACAGAAACATGCAGCAGTGGAAGTATGAACATTTTACAGCCTGTTTGGCTGCAAGCCATTGGCTTATTGAATAAATGTTGTGTAGGTGCTGAAACTTACTACCAGGGTGTGAGATTAAGGAAACCAATAACCTTCAACATTTTATGTTGTACAACAGTGCTGGCTACATGAAATATCGTATCCCAAAATGCAATAATACTGTTTAAAATATTGACCTTGCATGCATAGCATAATGCATGCTGTTTGACATACTATTTTTGAAAAACATATACTGTGCCATTCAGTCAAGAGTAAGCTAGTAAACTAGTTCAAGTTTTTTCTCTGCTGTGAATCAATAACTTAAAAGGCAAAACATAAAAGACAGCTTCTGGTTTCTTTTATAGCCACATGACGTGCACCATACAGTATAAACAACATGTTGGTAAATCTATTCACGGCAGACTGTCACAGTGTGACTAATGCTGTTTTTTCTGACGCGTTAAAGATGCACATGATATATAGACTGGAACCAGACCAAGAATGGTTTAATTAACAGTTTTCATTTTTGATGTATTTGTTAATGTAAAATTTTATGTATGCACGCAAGACCCAATGCCAAGTTTGATGCCATGTGAACTCGCGAGCCTTGAGATGTTTATTTATTAAGCTCATTAGTTCACTGTTGCTTAAAGCTGTCCATTAACAAACTGTTTCTACTAATAGTGAAAGATGTGATGTCCAGTTGGTCACTTCTATATACAGAGGTCATCTATATCTTGATTATTTACTGTTGAATTTGCTTGCTTGACACATAATTATCATCATTGCTCTATTTTCAGCAGTGAGATTAATTCATTACAGTTGCATTCGTGCCATGCATGTGAAATGACTCCATGACAAAACAGTGTAGGAGGTGGAAATGATTGTTCACTTCCTTGCCGCTCTGCTGGCCAAGTAACAAAACAGACTTGGCATTTGTTCTTAGTTGCCATGACAACATTCATTGTAAAATACAACAACAAGAAAAGGAAGTATGCTATTATTCAAGTAAATTGCAATGCAATTAAGGACCCTAAATAGTTACTAGACCATTTTAATTATCACGGGGCAATTCTAAAAAAAATCAATATTCACGTGTATTGTTTGTTTGCTTTATTGACTGCATAATCCAATCACCTTTAATGATGGTTACTGATTTTATTTTTAGTCATTGGGCAAGTCTATTTTAGAAGCTCCTAATTTACTAAAATTATAGCCTTACCTGTTAAAGGATCAGTATATCATAATTTATTGTTTAAGCTCCAGAGCTATACATATGGTAAAAAACTATTTGTTATCATCTATGCACTCAAGTTGCTTAAAACCTGCAAGATTTCTTTTCTTTTCCTGTTCAATATAATGAATCAGATAAAAACAGTGGCTTTTTTAATTAAGTGTATCATTGGTTCACGAATTCTGAATCAATGCAGAGGTGTCCAAATAATCTCTCTGATGAATAAAGCCGCCTGAGCATTTAAAGTAGATCAGTCTCTCCGCTTATTTCTTCATTTCTGTCATTAAACCGAAGATCTCTCTGTCTGTTCTTCTACATTTCCATATGAATGTGTTAAGACAGACTTTTGAACAAGGAGAAATTGGAAGGTACTGCATGACACATGTCACATGAGGAAGATGTGCCAAATGAGGCTTCAGTGCTGGTTAAAGTAAAGAGACTCTTGAATGAGGTGTCGTGTGTGGTTTTGGAACCGTTTATGACCTTACATAAAGACTAAAATCAAAGAAATGATTCTCATGTTCTGCTACAAAGTGTTCTAGGTCAATTACCTTTTGCCTTTTACTCACTTTTGTAAAAAAGTACTGTACACTCCAACACTCATTCATATCAAATGAGAATGTACCATAGTATTTTCATGACACTTGTCCCAAAACTTTGATATTACCTCTATTCCATAGTTTTAGTCTTTGGTATTTTTCTTGGTGTGTATAATATATTGGTACTTGATTAATTAACTAAGGACTCAGTAATTATATTGCATCTAGATTTCTATAAATCTAGAAAATTAATAAATCTGTAAAACTGCAACCTAAGCAGAAGAGTTAAATCATTCAAATGAACCTATCTTGTGTAAAGGGCTGTTAAAAATGTTGTTGTGAGCCTCATTAGTTTTGTGTTGTAATGTGCTCAGTTCCTCCGTGCACATGCCATCTGTCACTTTTCATTTCTGAGGCGGTTTATCACTTCAAAATGTGTTTTTGGACAGCGTCTGTCCTCAAGTGAATGACTGCTCAAAGCCAAGTCTTTTTCATATTTCAACATAACATCTGGGCAGTGACCATACTGAATTTTTATTGACTGATTCAAACTGAATTGATTTTGAAACTTACATTTGACTTCCTGTTATGCACTTTCACTGAATTATAAGTGGTTTGGTATAAATACTACCCAAAGTATGTATTATTTCCAACTTTATGGCAGGCAAAAATCGACCCCCTCTTGTCAAAATTGTTGGATTTTTTAAGTCTAACCTAGATAAATGGTAGCAGTTCAATGCATTATGATTACGAGAATTATTGCAAACGCCAAAATGTGGTTTCCATTACTAGTATTAACACAGTGTTCATAATATAAAAGAGACTGCAAAGACTCCAAGTTAAAGACAACATCAAAGCTGCGACATTGTGTTTAGAGCAAAGTGTTTGCGCTGAGGACAGGCCATAAACAGATAACATTTCTCACTTCTGTGTTTATTTCACAATATGCCAACAGTTGCTGGCACACTTTTAAATGCTGTTAATCTGTCTCTATAAGCGTTACGTCTGCAGTAGCTTGTTTCCAGTTGTTTTCAAATTTGACAGAAATGGTAATGCATTTTAAACTCTATACCTTTAAACTCTTTCCTGAATTTCAGTTTAATTTTTGCATGCAAAACAAACAAAACTAAATTTGCATATTGCTCACACAGAAATCTAATATATATATATATAAATACATTTAAATTTATGATTTTTGTATGGGCATGCTCACAGTGGACATACTATTCTACATACATAAAAACTGTATTATGGCTTAATGTTATTTCAGACATAGCCATAAAGTTGACATAAAGACAAGGTAATACTGATAACATACAGTTGGTAAAGATGATTATTTTAGCAGTATCCAGAAGGAACCTTTGGGTCTTAGACTCGCGTTGCGACCCCTGGTGGTGCGTGACACGACAGGAAATTAAAAAAATTAAATAACATTTATTTAAACCGATTTAAGTTGAATTTCAGATGAATTTCAAAGGTCTAATAATTTTTATTTTGTGCAATTTAAAATAGTTTTATGGATTATCGTTTATTATTGGACAATCGTAACTCGTAAATGTAGCGTAGCACAAACGCAGAGCGGAAATAAACTACGTGAGTCACGTGATATCATTCCGTCTTACCAAAACTTTGCTACGTGATACGTTAAGGTTTTATAAAACATTTAATGGATAGATAGCATGCAAAAAAACATAGTAGGAAAACCGCGTCTCACTGCTTTGTGCAGCTGTTAAGGATGAATGCTGGAAGCGCGTCTCTCCCTCCACTCGAAATAACGCGCGTTTATCTCAATCTCTCTCTCTCTCTCTCTCTCTCTCTCTCTCTCTCTCTCTCTCTCTCTCTCTCTCTCTCTCTCTCTCTCTCTCATTCTCATTGAATGGGTTTGACCGCGAGTGGCGCTTTCCATTCGTCTGAACAGCGCTTGCATCTCTGTTTATATCCGCGTCTTCAGCATGACTTCAGCGGAGTCCGGCGCGCTGGGGAAAGCGTCTCAACAAGATCAGGTAGAGACATTAAAGGCGGACAGCTTCTCTTTTCAGTTTAGTTTCTGTGAATATCAGTTTAGCAACTTTAAGAAAGATCCTGCATTTACTGTTATGCTACTTGTGCGCTCGTTTGACAGTTGTTCTCAGCTATGGTGCCGGTGCATAAAATGTTCATTTATTATTCATTATTTTGCATCACCGCTGTCGGTGGCTGTCATACTAGTGCCAAACATAACACGGTCTAGTTGTTATTTATAGTAATATAATGGCTACTTTTATGCCCTTAGAGTAATCATGTTTTTATTATAGTGGTTATGTAATGATGTTTTTAGGCAGATTGATTACAAATGCCATAACCCACACATAAATCTTATACAATAATATTTATTTTAAACACAAGTTCTGTGTGGGAAACTATGGTGATTGTGGTGATACCATACATTTGTGGTTTTTTTAACTACAAATAAAATCAATTTCCAAAAGGTATGTATTATACTTATTTATCAATATAATTAAGCCAAAAGCTTAATTACAAAGCTTATATAATGTATTACAGCAAAGATGATTGATTGACTGGTTGGTTTGTTGGTTGGTTATACATTTTACATAGTGATTGATTGTGCTGCTATGATACTGGTAATAAAGTAAGTTAATTTATTTTAAAAATCAGATAACTAATACATATACATATCACAGGAACTATTAATTAAGTAGATTGCCTAAATATTTTATACAAAATCATATATAGTTTTTTAGATTGGATACATTCCTCCAGTTCCAATTCCACGTTCCTAAGGTGACGGTTAACTAAACACCACAGATGGCTGATGTACAAATAACTCTTTATTTGACTTTTTTGTCTAATTTAGTCAGTTGCGCCATCAGAAGCAAAGCATGGCAACCTGTAATTCTCATCATTCAGATCAATTAAGCCAAACTACTGCATCTGTTGTGCTCCGATTACCTTCATCCCATCCATTAATCAAACACTAACCTGACCTTGTTGCATTGTTCTTTAACACATGACCTACCGTCAAGCATTTAACATCAACTATTGTGTTACTTTGAAAGTCAATTGAGTCGCAGATGAGGTGCTTTCAGAACATTATACGTGAGGACTGTTCATTCAAATCGAATTGCAAGGAATAGAGATGTTTAATAAGTGAATTCTTATCCACCACTCAAGCTGCGGTTTGCACTTTAGCCTTAAGTAGTGCTCTCTGATGGCAATGATTAGGGTTTAAGCAGTGGAAGAATTGCTATCTTAGTATAGCTGCCTTGCGGTAGTGGCGACGATTAAGTGGGTCTAATAGATGAGAATAATTGGGAATTGTGTTTGATGCTCTCAACCCAGATGAAAAAGTACAATTATGAGCTGTCGGTTCGAGCATAGAGTTAAAGGAAGAGAGCGCGTGTTGCAGTTCACCCTTCCTTTTGAAACACCCGTCTCTGTGAGCTTCAACAGCATTGCATTGGGAACAGCTCAGCTTTGACAGATGTTTGGTTTGAAATTCATTTATTACTCCAACAACATTAAGGAACTCATAATTCAAAAGATCACTCTCTGTTTGTTCGGACCTATATGATCATTAAAAATATATGACCCTAAAGCCTTATTCATCATTAATATTTAAATATTTATGCATGCTTTTGGCTTTCTAGGAACAGTGCATTTTATTGAAGTCTGCTTATAATAACCCGTGCCATTTTTGCAGACAGAAAAAGGTGCTTAGAAATAGATCAAAGCGCTTATGACTTACATATCAGGTATGGGTTTTGTTTAACCTTGCTTTATGGGGTTGTGTGGGAGATGCTGCTGTATTACTGCAGATGACTGTAGTGTGCTTATTTTTTCTCGTATTCATTTGGCTCCTTTATATTTCTAGAGGTGACGGATTGAATTATCTGTCAGGTAATAGTGAATAATATAGGTTGACTATAATTATAGGTTTTAGAACTACAGAGTTATGCTGCCAGTAGCTGTTTTTGTCAGTTATGAAACTCTAAAGAAAACGAAAGAAATTATAAATGCACACATATATAAAAAGCACTTAACAGATGAGATTTACATGCACACATGTACTTGGACCATTGCTGCCATGAGTGTTTTGAATGGTTGCTATATGGTTGCTAAGGAGTGTTTAACCCAAAGTTTAGTTATATTAATGGTTGTGGTTGCCTTATTAAATGCCACTAAACATAATATTGCTTGTATATCAACTTGGTTACTTGACAATCTCTATTAGAGCTGTTTGTCATCCTGCCTCTATCACCTCGAGGGCACATCACCACATGTCCAGGACTCTGCTTCTGTTGCTGCAGGATGCAAACATTGGTCTTAGAAATATATTCTGTCAGTTCTTGTCTGAAATGTAGTAGATTTGGTAGTTTTTGACCCATATTAGTCTGCAGCATAACTACACTATGATTAATTCGGTCCTGTTCTGTAGCATTTTTGTAAATACACAGATTGTTTGCATTAATGTTGGAAACAAACGTTTTCTTATGCACCTGTTGTACTATTTTGCATAAAGTAAATTAAGCCTATTGTTAGGGCCAATAGTAGTGCAGTGATATAATGGTTGTCAGTAGCTTACTGTAACCTTCTCATTACTGTAAAGAAGGTATTTATTTTATGTTTTTGGGGTGAAAATGACCTTGGTATTGCACCCTTCTGACCTCACATGCCACAACTCTATTGTTGGGAAATGTTTAGAGATAAGTGCCAACTCCAAATACTGTACATTTGAATTCATTCTTCACATATGGAAAAATAATCCATATGCAACGTTTTTGAGCAGGATTCAGGGTTTTATCATGTGACCATTTTTCCCAGACCTGTTTCTAACAGCCATCTTTATTTAGATTATAATTGGTCTCTTAAGAATAGGAAGGAATGCATCACCTACAGTATCTATTGACGTCCCACATGTGCCAATAAACTATCCTGCCTGTGATACGGTATGTGATAAGTGTCAATTCGCACACAGATGGCATTGAGTGCTTTCCTACAGAAATATCTTCTGATGTGATGCATCAGGATTGGTACGTTAGAAGATGAAAACTGATCACTTTATCACAGACGGAATGTATTGTATTATTGTGTTGTCAGAAGTGCAAAGGGAAGTGCAGATATATTATATCCTATGCCTTATGTGTCTTCACTTGGTAATATTTTTATAATACAATTGAGCACCTGCTGTCAAAATGGAAAAATGAAGGTTTCTAACAGTGAAAACATTAATAAATTGCAGGGAAAGTGATGTGGCTTTGTGAAGTCACAATATGTCTCTAGATGACCTTTTGGGAAATGAAGTGAAACGTGCCTGCCGGCTGATGTGACAAATATCGCTTTAAGATTTCTGTACCAGCATTCACGTTAAGGAATAAAAACGTTGCTTTATGCTTTTTTTGGGAGGCTTTATATGCGAGAAAACTGTGCCTCATTATGCATGAGTGCTGTAACAACAACTTGTTTTCCCCCTTCATCATTTCCTGTTGCCTCTTTTGTTGTTTTCTACTTTCCCCATTAGGTCTAACAAATGAGATCGTTTCATTTTTAGCGTCGCCTCCAGTTTTCTTTCGCTCAGAGTTCCATCTTCAGCTTTCAGTGTTCCTCTTGGCTGAAACTAATGAACATGTCTCGTTCATTGTCACTTTCTTGAAGTAGTTCAAGGTTACCGTGATCGTTGCTTGTTTCTTTGGTTGTGTTCTCTTTTGTGGCAGAGGCAAACTTCTCGTCGTAGTCTCATCCACTTTGCAGCATATCTGGAGGTGAATAAACTGCCTACAGAGAAAATTACTAACCACAGCTTGTTTTGTTTTTCATGACATTTTGGGGCAAGTAAATCTTAGAATGATGATACGTCAATAAGCGTCTGGCGAGCAGTGAAGTGGTTGAAGATCATTCAAATAATCCGTTGTATATATTTTAGTATTTTATGTGGGTCTTTACTTGTTTCTTGGCTGAAATAGATACACATCTATATGTGTCACATCACACAAATATGATTAAAAAATATATGAAATGTAAAGGTAACACAGCTTTAGGACAACACAAGGATGTGTAAACAATGGCTGGATTTTTATTTTGAGAGAAATATTTCTTGAACTTTTCCATTGACATTTCTGATGGGAGAACTTGAAAGTACAATAACAAAATTAGAACGCTTTATTTCGCAAATCTATAATTTATAATGTGAATAATAAAGTAAATTATTTTATTTATTACTTATAATTTCATCATTTAAAAGCTGTTGCAGGAAAGCTTTTAATAAAGTATCCTTTAGATTAGTTTCTTAGGGATTATTGCTACATGCAGCACTTTTTAACCATCTAAGCATGTTGACCTACAAAGAAAAATCTCCAAGGAGGTGACATGTCAATGTAAAAGGAACTCAAAGGTTGCTCACGGCCAGGAATTCTTTTAGAGTCTCAGGAAATCTGATGGTAAATGTTGGCTTTAATTACATTGATGTGATTAAGAAACAAATGTAGACTATTGTTCAGGGTGAAAGTAATGATTAAAATCAGTTGAAGCTCAGCAAACAAATGAATTTTACCATCTTTATGAAGGGTGACAGAAAGCATTAGTAGTGATGCAAGCACATCTGTTTATCTAGCGCCAGAAACAAAGCAGGTAGCTGTTGCAAAGGTCATTCCAAAATCAATACCATTTCAATTACAACCACACAACATATTGTGCTTCTACCCCAGAGCAGGTTTCTCCAGAATATTGTCTTAATGATTTAGATCATGGTTGTTTAAACTTAAATTTAAACTTTGAAATGTAAGATTTAGATTGTATATTTCAGTATATATCATGCATGTGGCAGGCATTTCATAAACAAAGCTAACAATATACACATAATATATATGCAGTAACCTTAGATATTTGGATAATTAAGCCATATTTACAAAAGACTGGGTATCATTCATGCATTACAAGACAAAGTATCAAACCAAGTGATAATTTATCATTTGTTTATATCATTTATTTATATAAAATCATTTGATTGAACATGCATACTTTGTGAGTGATGTTTGTGATGTTTGTGTTTGTGATGTTTATATAATTGAATAGTATTCATGTAGTGTTCAAACACTAGTTTGTCCTTTTTACTATATATAACAATCTCTTTTAGACATCTGCAGTTCTTTCTGACAATAAAGATCACATTGTTACAGGAAGGGTTCTTGTAAACTAATCTGAAGGACATACTACAGAAGCAAAAACTATCACAGACACAAAACTCTTCCTGAGACTCAAGGTCAAATATCAATTTACAAAATGTGACACCGTAATCCAATAACAGAGAAGCAAGAATATAAGACGCAGTGAGGGAGAGACATTCTACAGACCTCTTCCGTTGTATATTTGAACTAGATTTATTAAGCACATAAGTTGGCTGTTAAAATCCATCTATCATCTGGTGCACACTGGGGTCGAATGGTACAATGATATGTACCAAGTTTTGCACAGTTTACACATGATAGCAGATTAGTTTTGGAGTAGTTCATTGCTTTTTGTTATTTTTGGGTGATTTATTTTTGTTAATATTTCTTGTTGTATCATTTCCTGTGTGTCATAACGTACACAGTACAGCAGTACACCTCCAACACAGGTATCGTTAGGGTTGTTTTTGTGGTGTGGGCAGAACATTACAAATGCCATATTGTTTAACAGCTGCTATGCTGTTATATTATAAAACAGTGTTTCCACTTCAACAACAAGAGTTTGCACTCAATGTGTCTATATTCTGTGCCACACATGGAAATTCTGATGTTTTTTCGAGAACAATCAAACAGGCTTCTGTCTGTTAAATAATAAGATCAAGAGCTCTCAGTAGTCACAGCAGTGTGAATCACATCATGGACAGAGCGTGTTCTTCAATCTGCTCTTTGTTATGTAATATGCCACTCCCCGTGAGCTTAAATGGACCCTTTCGGCCCTGTGACAGTGCTAATTGTCCCTACCGAGGGTTTTTGTCTCTCTGCAGAAAATCCTCCAACCTTCCAGCAGGATGCAGTTTCAAATGAGTGGCATCAGACGGATGACCGATGAGCCCTGAATCTGATCCCCTGACTGCATGCATTCTTAATTTAGATCTTTACATCGATTATATATTAATGGCTTGAAATAGATTCATCCTTGATGTCTGATGGAGTCTGTTATATAGTGCTGAGCCAGTGGGTTTGCTTGAGCTAACATCAGGGTTGCCAGGTCTGCGTGAGAAAAATCTAAACTAGCCCAAAAACAATATCTAAGCAGATTTTCAGTTTTTTTGTACTGTAACTATACATTGTAGTTAGCAATATTACACGATTTGAAAATCTAGTTTACAATCATGGAAAAAATGATACTGCCAGATATATTTGCATGATACATTTATTTACAGAACATACAGTACAAAGTAAATGGATGCATTGCATTTAAACTGAGGACAGAGTTGCTTAAATAATGTAACGTATCACATTGCTTCATATGTATCACGTGTAGTTTCCTCATTTTTTCTGACCTGTAATACTTTATTCACCTGTAAATTTACAGTATAAATGCATTAGTAATGTAAAGTATTTGAGTATTTGTGCCCCCCTTTAACTAAAGAAAAATTCATTTTAACATATAAAGTATGCATATCCAAGTTTTTTTCATATTATATACAATAAATATAACAATAAATACAAAAAAATACAAAGTAATTTGTGCAAAAAATGTAAACTGTGGAATGAAATAGCCCCTGGTTACAGTGTAATTTAGCCCAGTTCCACAGGAAAACTGTCCTGTGTCATGTCCATCACGTTTTAAAGCACCAACATCATTTATATTTGATTTAACCCAACATCTATCATGAGTAATTTATATCTGGTTTAGTTGTACTTTTCCGGCTTGACCCTACAAGGACATCTGGGAAATCCCATCCGATGAGGCTTAAAAGATCCACCTGTCCTGCTGGTCAGTGACGGTTTGTATTTCCGAGAAGCATCAGACAGTTTTCGTTCCTCGGTCAGCGATAAGCCCCAACTTTGCCATTACTGTGATCACACCCTCCCTCTCTTCTGCCCGTTATCATCGCTTTCCCTGGTTCCCCTGGAAACAGGGATTTGGAGATCAGGGAAGATCTATTTCATCCTTTACCGGCACACGAAGAGATGCCACCCTTGTTCTGCTGAAACAACACAAACTAACAAAGCCCTCTCACTGAGAAACATCATGGATGAGGTTTGTAATGTTTTATCCTTATAGCGAGCGTGACTAAGCCTTGGATTCCTGCCACATGTACGGTAAAACCAGGCTTTTGATTTTTTAATAGGTATTTTTTTAATCCATGGAAACTTTACTTTAGGCACTGTTTGGAGGGGATTAGTTTTTCAAAATGACATTTGAGTTACATTTGTTAGATGCAGGTATAGGTCTTTGTTATTGTTGTGTTTGGGATGTTTTTAGTTTCTCGTAAGTTTCTTTTATTTGGATGTTGGAAGGTTGTGTGTCATGGATTAAGAGTTATTTATGCGATTCATTATTATAAGATTATGTATTGTGTATTTAGGGAATACATTTATAAATATCTGAAGCTTCTATCTCTGTGGCCATTCCGAGCAGTTTCAGTTTCCCGGCATCAGATTCTCCTTTCTAATTTAATTCTGTTTGTTTTCACAATGGATAGGATGGCAGAAGTGCCTGAACCGTCTAGAAAGTTGAGATTTTAGTTCAGCAGTGAATACAATCTTCATTTCATCTTCAGAAATCTCTTTCGCTCACAGATCCCAGAGGAAATCTGCTTAATACACACATACTCCTGCTGCGCTTTAAGAACTAAATCCCTTGTTGATGTTGAGAATGTTTTTATCTGTTTTGTGTCTGAGATTTGTTGGACAATTACATTGGCACTCAAGGGAGAACAGGGTTTTTTGTGTTTGTCAAACAGATAAATAAGCTACTATGAAAAGCACTTTTTTGAAAACTGTGTTTAAAAAAACCCTTGAGGATTCATTGCAGGATGCACACATGGTACGCGTGAAGAAATATAAAATAGCTTTATGTGTTTGATTGTGTTAGTTATTTTTATGACAATGCAGCTATGAATGTTTGCTGGTACCTCTGGGTCTGTTCTATAAAAAACTGTTATATCTGTTGGATTGAATAAAATTTTTTTATGTTGTTAGTGGATTCTGATTGCATGTTATCAGAGTCACCTTTGCCATGCCCTTACAACATTTAATCCAATAAAGTCTTAATACACTGTATACCGAAACCGAGCAACTATAAACCAAACCAACCTTTTGGATCTATCTGCATATACTACTTGAAGCACATTTGCTCTTTAGTCTCAGAAAATTTGTTTCAAAGTATTTAAAAAACTACATGTATCCCCTATCGTTTACTTGAATTAGTTCATTCTCAACCTCCTCTTTTGCATGGATTTGTCTCTGATTATTAACAAATGCATGTGCAGCATGTTCTCTTTAGGAAACACTGATGCCATCTGCCAAATGAGCGCCAGACAAAGATGTTATTTTTTTGCACTGCATGGCTCACTTCAATGTTTTGTGCTGGGATAATAGATTTCAATTTGGCACTTAGAAGCCATTGAGCGCTTTATTTTGATATTGAGAAATGAGGAGATTTAGAGCTTGGCAGGTATAAACAAGTCAGAACAGAAAAGGAGATTAATTCACTAAACTTTACAGCAGATTACAGAGAATGCTAAAGCTGTACATTACACTATTATCTCTGCACTTGACTTGAGTAATCCATCATGAAGAAAAACAATATCTTGTTTTCTTTTATCTATCTTTAATTCTACCAGACAATATTTAGTGGTTTTCTGTACCAGTAGTGGAGTAGAGCACATGCACTATTCATAAATAAAGCATTAAACAAAGATTTATACATTTGCAAGAATCTACTGTGGTGCCAAAAAGGAGAAAAATATAAAATTAAGTGGCACTTGCAAACAAATTATGCAACATTTTTTCTTCGACTCCATAGTTAATGTGATTAACTACATGTACACTACTATACATGTTTCATTAACTTTTGACAACTGGTATGTTTTTTCTTTTTTCTTTCTCTTGTTTTTTGAGTAGTGCATTTGTGCCATTATTTCAAAATAAATTATAGATAATATGTTATTTTGGAAAGAATAAAAAGAATCAGCGAATCAATAATTGGTGATGGAATTGTACAATTCTCATATAGTGTTTTCCAGCTTGCACAGATGCACAATGCTTTTGTTCTCTTGTGTTAAGTCTAAGCACACAAGCTCATTTTATTTATCACAGGCAGTGTTCTTATCTCACACCAGTTGAACACGAGGAAGTTGCTTTAGTGTTGAGAATATTGGATCCTGAAATTAAAGATGACTCGCCTGATTTGCCTTGACATTGTGTCTTTTGTTTGTTTCAGACAAACATTTCACGTTCAGATTGAAGAGCATATGTGATTACATACAGACAGAGACTAAAGGTTGACTTTTCAAAGGTTTATTTCAAGATTTCTGCTTTATCACATTTAAGGTTCTTTGGAGATATGAGTAACTACAAATATTTGCTGTATGACTGTTAATAAGACGAGTAATGATATCTAATTTTATGAAACAGGCGAGTTAATTATAACATAAGTTAGATGTGTAAGTTGCTTTGGATAAAAGTCTGCTAAATGAATAAATGTAAATGTCAAGTGGTGGTCCAAGCTTGTAGTCCTGCCCAGAGCACCGCTCCAGAGCTAGAAAACATGCTAATCTAATAGCGAGACCTACTTGAGCTTTATTTTTTTTTTAAATACTTTTGACTGTTTATTATACATATGTTTTTTTGCGTCATTTTACACAATGTACAAAAATAAATATCTATGAGAAATATCTAGGGTTCTACCTGTTTGCCACCCACCCGCCCACGTAACAGGGTAGACCCTTCCTTTACTAGTATTTCTTAGCGTTTCGTTGTAGAATAATATCTAATTTAGGAAACATGTTAACTAATTTTTATATTAGAGAAACCGGTGATTCGTAAAATCATAGTGTTTATGATTAAATACAAATATTCGCTGTTTCAAAAGTAGGACCATTCCTGTTTCCCACCCGCCCGCCTTACAGTGCAGGCCCTACTTCTAACTCTAAATGAGAGGTCTGGGGTGAACCGCAGCAAAGTCCGCCCTGTGCAACCCTCCCAACCCACCAGCACAGGGAACTCCACACGATACAACACTGTGTGGTGGACAAAGCTGCTAGTCCCGCCCAGAGCAACGCACCAGAGCTAGGAAATCAGCGCGCGACCTAATGGATCCTCTTTTTATTTTTTTTTTTTACTGTTTACTAGTATAGTGTTTTATGACTAACTACAAATATTCGCTGTTTCAAAAGTAGGACCATTCCTGTTTCCCACCCGCCCACCTTACAGTGCAGGCCCTACTTCTAACTCTAAATGAGAGGTCTGGGGTGAACCGCAGCAAAGTCCGCCCTGTGCAACCCTCCCAACCCACCAGCACAGGGAACTCCACACGACACAACACTGTGTGGTGGACAAAGCTGCTAGTCCCGCCCAGAGCAACGCACCAGAGTTAGGAAACATGCGAATCTAATAGCGGGATCTAATAGAGCGTCGTAGCTTTCGTTTCTTAAAAAACTTTTGATCGCTCGCTGTACACCTGCTTTTGAGGTTTTTTTAATACTTTTAACTGTTCACTATGCATTTGCTTTTTTTGCGTCATTTTACACAATGTACAAAAATAAATATCTATGAGAAATATCTAGGGTTCTACCCTGTTGGCCACCCATCCGCCCACTTAACAGGGTAGACCCTTCCTTTACTCTAATTTCTTAACGTTGCAGAATAATATCTAATTTAGGAAACATGTTAACTAATTTTTATATTAGAGAAAGCGGTGTAATGTAAAATCATAGTGTTTATGATTAAATACAAATATTTGCGTGTCGTAGCTTTCGTTTCTTAGAAACATTTGATCACTCGCTGTACACCTGCTTTTTGCGTTAATTAATAAGACGAGTACTGTTATGTAATTTTATGAAACAGGCGTGTTGGTTATAATTCAAGTTAGATGTGTAAGTTGCTTTGAATAAAAGCGTCTGCTAAATGAATAAATGCGAGTCTAGTAGTGAGACCTACTATAGCTTCATTTTTTAAAATGAATTTTAATTGTTTACTAGTATAGTATTTTATGATTAAATACAAATATTCGCTGTTTCAAAAGTAGGACCTTTCCTGTTTCCCACCCGCCCGCCTTACAGTGCAGGCCCTACTTCTAACTCTAAATGAGAGGTCTGGGGTGAACCGCAGCAAAGTCCGCCCTGTGCAACCCTCCCAACCCACCAGCACAGGGAACTCCACACGACACAACACTGTGTGGTGGACAAAGCTGCTAGTCCCGTCCCAGAGCAACGCACTCAGAGCTAGGAAATCAGCGCGCGACCTAATGGATCCTCTTTTTATTTAATTTTTTTTACTGTTTACTAGTATAGTGTTTTATGACTAACTACAAATATTCGCTGTTTCAAAAGTAGGACCATTCCTGTTTCCCACCCGCCCGCCTTACAGTGCAGGCCCTACTTCTAACTCTAAATGAGAGGTCTGGGGTGAACCGTAGCAAAGTCCGCCCTGTGCAACCCTCCCAACCCACCAGCACAGGGAACTCCACACGACACAACACTGTGTGGTGGACAAAGCTGCTAGTCCCGCCCAGAGCAACGCACCAGAGTTAGGAAACATGCGAATCTAATAGCGCGATCTAATAAAGCGTCGTAGCTTTCGTTTCTTAAAAAACTTTTGATCGCTCGCTGTACGCCTGCTTTTGAGGTTTTTTTAATACTTTTGACTGTTCACTATGCATTTGCTTTTTTTGCGTCATTTTACACAATGTACAAAAATAAATATCTATGAGAAATATCTAGGGTTCTACCTTGTTGGCCACCCATCCGCCCACTTAACAGGGTAGACCCTTCCTTTACTATAATTTCTTAACGTTGCAGAATAATATCTAATTTAGGAAACATGTTAACTAATTTTTATATTAGAGAAAGCGGTGTAATGTAAAATCATAGTGTTTATGATTAAATACAAATATTTGCGTGTCGTAGCTTTCGTTTCTTAGAAACATTTGATCACTCGCTGTACGCCTGCTTTTTGCGTTAATTAATAAGACGAGTACTGTTATGTAATTTTATGAAACAGGCGTGTTGGTTATAATTCAAGTTAGATGTGTAAGTTGCTTTGAATAAAAGCGTCTGCTAAATGAATAAATGCGAGTCTAGTAGTGAGACCTACTATAGCTTCATTTTTTAAAATGAATTTGAATTGTTTACTAGTATAGTATTTTATGATTAAATACAAATATTCGCTGTTTCAAAAGTAGGACCATTCCTGTTTCCCACCACGCCCATTTTACAGTGCAGGCCCTACTTCTAACTCTAAATGAGAGGTCTGGGGTGAACCGCAGCAAAGTCCGCCCTGTGCAACCCTCCCAACCCACCAGCACAGGGAACTCCACACGACACAACACTGTGTGGTGGACAAAGCTGCTAGTCCCTGAGAGCAACGCACCAGAGCTAGGGAAATCAGCTACACCTAATGGATCCTCTTTTTATTTTATTTTTTTTACTGTTTACTAGTATAGTGTTTTATGACTAACTACAAATATTCGCTGTTTCAAAAGTAGGACCATTCCTGTTTCCCACCCGCCCACCTTACAGTGCAGGCCCTACTTCTAACTCTAAATGAGAGGTCTGGGGTGAACCGTAGCAAAGTCCGCCCTGTGCAACCCTCCCAACCCACCAGCACAGGGAACTCCACACGACACAACACTGTGTGGTGGACAAAGCTGCTAGTCCCGCCCAGAGCAACGCACCAGAGTTAGGAAACATGCGAATCTAATAGCGCGATCTAATAAAGCGTCGTAGCTTTTGTTTCTTAAAAAACATTTGATCGCTCGCTGTACACCTGCTTTTTGCGTTAATTTACAATGCGAGCACTGATATCTAATTTTTAAGAAACATGTGAGTTAATTATAAGATATCTTACGTACCTGTCTGCAGCATCTCTTACCTGTTTCTCCTCACTTACCTTTACAGCAGAATGTCAGAAACAGATCCCGCTCAGCGCTCTATATGCTGTAACTCTAAATGAGAGGTCTGGGGTGAACCGCAGCAAAGTCCGCCCTGTGCAACCCTCCCAACCCACCAGCACAGGGAACTCCACACGACACAACACTGTGTGGTGGACAAAGCTGCTAGTCCCGCCCAGAGCAACGCACCAGAGTTAGGAAACATGCGAATCTAATAGCGCGATCTAATAAAGCGTCGTAGCTTTCGTTTCTTAAAAAACTTTTGATCGCTCGCTGTACGCCTGCTTTTGAGGTTTTTTTAATACTTTTGACTGTTCACTATGCATTTGCTTTTTTTGCGTCATTTTACACAATGTACAAAAATAAATATCTATGAGAAATATCTAGGGTTCTACCCTGTTGGCCACCCATCCGCCCACTTAACAGGGTAGACCCTTCCTTTACTCTAATTTCTTAACGTTGCAGAATAATATCTAATTTAGGAAACATGTTAACTAATTTTTATATTAGAGAAAGCGGTGTAATGTAAAATCATAGTGTTTATGATTAAATACAAATATTTGCGTGTCGTAGCTTTCGTTTCTTAGAAACATTTGATCACTCGCTGTACGCCTGCTTTTTGCGTTAATTAATAAGACGAGTACTGTTATGTAATTTTATGAAACAGGCGTGTTGGTTATAATTCAAGTTAGATGTGTAAGTTGCTTTGAATAAAAGCGTCTGCTAAATGAATAAATGCGAGTCTAGTAGTGAGACCTACTATAGCTTCATTTTTTAAAATGAATTTGAATTGTTTACTAGTATAGTATTTTATGATTAACTACAAATATTCGCTGTTTCAAAAGTAGGACCATTCCTGTTTCCCACCCGCCCGCCTTACAGTGCAGGCCCTACTTCTAACTCTAAATGAGAGGTCTGGGGTGAACCGCAGCAAAGTCCGCCCTGTGCAACCCTCCCAACCCACCAGCACAGGGAACTCCACACGACACAACACTGTGTGGTGGACAAAGCTGCTAGTCCCGCCCAGAGCAACGCACCAGAGCTAGGAAATCAGCGCGCGACCTAATGGATCCTCTTTTTATTTTTTTTTTACTGTTTACTAGTATAGTGTTTTATGACTAACTACAAATATTCGCTGTTTCAAAAGTAGGACCATTCCTGTTTCCCACCCGCCCGCCTTACAGTGCAGGCCCTACTTCTAACTCTAAATGAGAGGTCTGGGGTGAACCGCAGCAAAGTCCGCCCTGTGCAACCCTCCCAACCCACCAGCACAGGGAACTCCACACGACACAACACTGTGTGGTGGACAAAGCTGCTAGTCCCGCCCAGAGCAACGCACCAGAGTTAGGAAACATGCGAATCTAATAGCGGGATCTAATAGAGCGTCGTAGCTTTCGTTTCTTAAAAAACATTTGATCGCTCGCTGTACACCTGCTTTTTGCGTTAATTTACAATGCGAGCACTGATATCTCATTTTTAAGAAACATGTGAGTTAATTATAAGATATCTTACGTACCTGTCTGCAGCATTACTTTTTCACTTACCTTCAGTGCAGAATGTCAGAAACAGAGCCCGCTCAGTGCTGTATATGCTGTAGGCTGACAGTGGGCTTCTATGACATCATACGTCTAGAATGAAAAAACATTCCATTTTGTGTTTTAATAACAGTGTGAATATACTGGACTTAAATTAAGTTTATTTGTTGTTTAAAACAATTGTGCGCTCTAATAATAATAATTGTTATTATTAAATCAAATTCCAACATGAAAACCTGGAAAAAATTCCCTGTTGTCATTTAGCCTCCATTGATGGACAAATGGCAAGTGACTTCTGTTGTAAACAGTTGAATTTCTGTTGCAGAATCGAATTGTTAAGAAACACATGAGTTAATTATAAGATTAGCTAAACCTGTCTGCATCATCTCTAAGCTGTTTTTTCTCACTTACCTTCAGTGCAGAATGTCAGAAACAGAGCCCGCTCAGTGCTGTATATGCTGTAGGCTGACAGTGGGCTTCTATGACATCATACGTCTAGAATGAAAAAACATTCCATTTTGTGTTTTAATAACAGTGTGAATATACTGGACTTAAATTAAGTTTATTTGTTGTTTAAAACAATTGTGCGGTCTAATAATAATAATTGTTATTATTAAATCAAATTCCAACATGAAAGCCTGGAAAAAATTCCCTGTTGTCATTTAGCCTCTATTGATGGACAAATGGCAAGTGACTTCTGTTGTAAACAGTTGAATTTCTGTTGCAGAATCGAATTGTTAAGAAACACATGAGTTAATTATAAGATTAGCTAAACCTGTCTGCATCATCATCTCTAAGCTGTTTTTCTCACTTACCTTCAGTGCAGAATGTCAGAAACAGAGCCCGGCTCAGTGCTGTATATGCTGTAGGCTGACAGTGGGCTTCTATGACATCATACGTCTAGAATGAAAAAACATTCCATTTTGTGTTTTAATAACAGTGTGAATATACTGGACTTAAATTAAGTTTATTTGTTGTTTAAAACAATTGTGCGGTGTGTTTAACTGGACGATAAAATTAATAAAGATGAAGTGAGTGTTGCTTACAAACTGTTAGGCTGTTTGCTTATTTGTTTAATGTACCTGTTGCATATGATTCATCCTAATGTAAAAAAATTTTTTAGATTAAACCAAAATATCCAAGTTAAATTGCAAAACATAAAGTAGTATCTGAGCAGAGTAAACCATTAAAACTACCCTAAACACGATTGTAATTTTATTACATTGAACAAAAGTGAAAAAGATGTGCATGTTATAGTATATTAAATTATACTTTTGACTGTTTACTATGACATTTCGCTTACAGTATGTAGTATTATATGTGCAGAATTGGTTTTGTTCCACCTTCAAGCACTTTTATGCAAAGAAATGATTTTTGAATGTCGATTTGTTAACCGTTTAAGCAAATGTACTGTTGTCAATTTGACCTTAAAGTATATTATAACCATTTTTTATTATTTTAATATCCATGCAAACTCCGCCTCAATGTTGGGGTTTTTGCTGGTTGTTTTCTTGATAGCCAAATCCTATGACGTTATTAATGTCCCTCCTATAAAATCTCAATAGCTATAAGGTTTTTAGTCAAGTTTTTATAAATGAAAGGTTGGGGCAAGTTGTCACACGTTGCATATGCTGTACTGCTACAGGATACCATACTTTTGGTAATATTAGTTTTTTTTGTCATTTAGCAGATGCTTTTATTAACTATTAACATTGGCCTACAAATGAGGAACATCACAAGCTAAAGAACATAGAAGAAAATGGGAAGGACAGGATTTTTAAAGATTTTTTTTATTGTGGTTTGTGGAAAATAGGAGTCCTTAGTCCTTACCTTGACTGTTGTGAATGGGACTTTCTGGAGTCTCTGGTGTAGAACAATGCTGTCTTAGTGGTTTGAAGACTGAACTCAAAGCCTTGAATTTCACATGTGCAGTGATATGTACCGTACAGTAGGGCAGACATTGGGTTGAGATCAAGAGACTTGTGACATGGGATCATTTTGATTGATTGAAGAACACAGTGCTGCGCTATGGATCATTTGCTTTGGATTGATAATTGTTTGATGTTTTTGTATGTGTCCTTTTACATTTTCAGAATTGTTTTGGTGTCTAAATTTAGCTTAAAAGCCCATACTTGGCTATTTTTTGACCTATTTCTATTTCTATTAATTGTGCCTCTATAGGTGTTCAATAAACCATACTGTTTTTTAAGACCTCAAGGTATATGCCTGTACAGAAACTGACTTTCAAAAGTAAACCTAAACGATGTGAGAAAAACACTTTAGTTTTACAGTGACATTTCATCAGGCTGATCTGACCTTGAAACTAGCTGGTAAAACAATGCTGTGTACTCTAAACCAGCCAATTATGAGAAAGAACATATTCTGCCTTCATGGGTTGCTCACAGCCATTTCATGAGTAAATGCTGGATATTCATTCTGTTGGTGTGTTATGTGATCTGTGAAGCCCACATTTTCATTGAATGTAACTCAAATCTCTGCAGTAGGTTTTTGTATATGGAAAAATGCATACTATTGAATAAACCATTGAATATATACAGAGTTGAATGACAGTGTTTCAGTTCGACAGAAATTTGCAGAGCTGTAAATGCAGATCTGTGTGCATTTGTGTATAGCTACAGAAGTTACGACTTTTATTCATTTTTTGACTATGATGCTTAATTTAAGCATCCACTGCCAATTTAGTATTTTTGCATATATATTTAAAAACATATTAAGCCATAGTTCTTTGGATGTGACCACCCCACTCAAGAAGAATTTTGGGGAGTGTAAAAATGTAATTTCTTACTTTCTGACTATCTGGTAAAAACAGGTTTTTGCTGTATGTCACTAATGGGTCACTTGACCTTTATTTGGTCCGTTATTTACACGGTACGATTTCTGCTCTTAAGATAACGTGGCTTGTTGACTAACTAGCATTGATGACACTGTGACTGGGTTCTGGGTGCATTACTGTGATCCACTTTAGTAATGTAATTTCAATAGCTGTGATTTTGCAAATACTTTATCTACAGGGTCAAATGACATACAAGTATTGTGTGTAATTAAAACAAACTGTTGTGCATTATGATGTGTTCCTTGCTCTTGATATAAACCACAACCTTTGGACATATTACAGCAATTAACCACTTCACGCTGTTTGTTAGAGGGATTTTTAGCTGTCAACACTCTAAATTGTGGTAAATTCTAACTTAATCTCACAAAAAAAATCCCAGCATTACATTTTGTAAAACCCTTGCAAATTACACAAGTTTGTAAATATACATTTATATAAACATATGAACAAAAACAACATTTTAGCCACCTTGTAAAATAGTTATAAATTACAATGAGATGTGAGTGTCGGTAAAATTACTTTATCATTTGTCCTTGTGTGACTTATTGTTTTTAAATGAAGGTCTTAACAGCAGAATAATGAGAGACACCAGCGTTCAATACAATAGTTAGATTTATTACTATTATTAAAAAGAATAAACAATTGCTCCAGTAAGTAATACGGTTCATTAGTCAGCTGTAGGCTGTTTATGGCTCACAAGAACGGTAGCATTAATTGTGGTATTAATATAAAATGTGCACTTTATTAAAACAATAGCTTTAAACACGACTCTTCCAATCAGAATCCAGAACCATTGGGCTCATAAGCAGCTCTGGTTTACACTCGGGTTCACTCTGGTTTAAAAAAACATCAGGCATAGTGATTTTTTCTCTCCTCCGTGATTTGTTTTTGTCAGCTCAGTCTCTGGCTCATTCCACTCCTGAAATAGATCAGCACAGTTCAGTGCTCCCCAGTGGTCCCGACCCAGACAGGAGGATGTCCTGAACAATTACATTCTTACAACCCCTCTGATGATTGGTCTCCTCTTTACAGACCACCAGCACCCTTACACCAGCGCTGGTTTAACCTAATCACACTAATAAATGCTCTCACTGAACAACCAGCACATCAACTGATTCTTTAGGAATGGTCATAGATGTACAAGAGCAAATATGACACTTTTAGCGTTTTTAATTGATGAGTTTTTCTTGCTGTAACCGATTATAATTTTGCAGAAAAGGTCCATCAGGATTTTAGTTTCCTTTGCTCTGTTTATTCTCTTCTGTGTATTTTTGTCTTTTTCTCTACTGAAACAGAATATTTTAAAGCTATTAACCATGTTTGTGTTTGTGTGATTGACAGGAGTTGGTTGGAAGCAGTCCTCCACAGAGGAACTGGAAAGGAATCGCCATTGCACTGTTGGTTATTCTGGTCATCTGCTCTCTGATCGTCACCTCCGTCATTCTGCTGACGCCAAGCAAGTGTTTGCACGCCTCTCACATACAATAATCAATACACCATTAATCATTACTTGTTAATTAATCATCACCATTAATTGTGCCGGGACCTCAAGCATGTGATCCTGTACACCAGTTAATAGTGTTTTTCAGTCTATTATTTTTTTAAATTGAGTAACTTTCTAGATTTAGATTTAAATTTCTAATTAGTATTTTTAGTCATGCACTTGTAGCAGAACATCACAGGTAGCTTTTGTCTGTTTTGCGCTTTGCTCATTGTATTGCTCTTTTAAACACTTCATGTTGAAAAGATACATTTTTTATAGTGCAAGATCTTTTATATTACAAATGAGATTACCTGAAAACTCTCATTAAAACTTTTTTAAGGTCCTAGTAATCTTATATGTTTCTCCTGGAAGAGATCTTAATAATGTCAAATGACTTTTTTTAGATTTACCATGTAGAGATTTCAGTATGAACTCATTTAACTGCTTTAACAACACTTTGTTGCAACCGGTGTTTCATTATCTTAAAAAATTATGAGAATATATCTGGTAAAAGTTGGTCAGTGAAAAATATCTACCATAGTTTTAATGGTTGATTATATGGGTATATTAGTAAAAAAAATTCTCAAAATTTCTCCAAAATGACAAAATTTCACAGGTATTTTTCTGGGTAATTAGTATAATAATATTGTACTTCATCAAGAGAAAAGTGGGTCACCGTCTTTCCCCAGAGTTCAGTTAAAGTATTTTTTTTAAACATGAGTGATTAAATATGCATGCGTACACAGATCAATTGTTGGAGAGCTTAAATTAGGAGTAGCCTGAAGAAATGACTGAACTCATTTTTAACCCTCAGCCTAATTGAGAGTTAGGTTTTCTCCTCACGGAGCTAAAAGAACGACAGCAATAGCCCATAAAAGCAAAAGATTAGTTTCTCTAAAAAGTTCAACCCCGGTTTAAAAGTTAAAGTGTAGTTTTCTGAATAATAGCTTTGCGGCAAATAGTGACGTGTTTCATTTTTTCGATATCTGAGATGGAGAAATGAAAAATCACATTAAACCTAATTTGGATTTCTCACTCCCACTCCTTAATCTCAGTTACAAAGTTACAGAGTGTTAAACTCCTCCTGAACAGAGCACATTAGCTATCGCAATGGCATATGTGGGAGAGTGCATTCGCCAAACAGAAGAAACTCTGATTAGATCAATGTGTGCGGATCAATAGAGCTCTAAATAGAATGAGACACACTGGGGAAACCTAGTCTCACCCTCCGCCTCACATCAGCTCTAGTAATTGGCCGTGGCCCCGTGTGCTGGCGAGGGTGTTGTTTGCTAAAAGAAAATCTCATGGGACAAGAAGTCCGACAAGATGTGCCCACATTTAAAACACACTGCTGTTGTTTAGCCCTGTTTGTGGAAGTCCTGAGGGAGGCGGTTTATGAGTTTGGTCTCAAACTCACTTCAGCTCTAACTTTTTTGGTTAAAAATAGACAAAAATCACAATTCAGCAAGTACATGTTTTTAAACAGTTTTTAAATCAGTTTCCTTATTTACAACACTAATAATAATGATTAATAATTTGATCTTTCAGGTTGGATTTTACCAGAATTGTCAATTGTTTTTTATAAGTATATAAAGTAACCTGCAATTTTATTTTTCAAACAGAGATGGCGATAGAGAGGTGAAACTGATTTCAGTTTTAAAAACGTTCTGTGAACAAAAAATATCAAATTGGTAAACAGGAAATACAAGGCCAGTTATTTATATTATATATTATTTATTATATAACTTTCTGACTGATTCCAGTCCAGTTTTGATCAAGAAACACTTTATTACTGTAGATTATCAGCAAATAAAAATGGAAGTGGCACACAAATCAGAGTATACATTTTTAATGCAATATATGGTAGCCAATTCAATCTTAAGCTCACAGCATTAAAAGTCAATGTTTGCGCATCTGAGATTTCTACCAATAAAGACTTGTGGAACAGATAGAAGACCAAGACCAAAGATGTGCTGTGGGCATTAAACATGGACTATATCGATGGTCTCAGTGATGGCATTGCTAACACCAGGAAAGTGCACTGGTACCCTAATATAAATCTATGAGTCACCACAGACTCAATGAGACCTGTAAGACCTGTAGAGAAGAGTTAAAAGTAATGAAGACTCTATGGAGAGACGGTAGAAGACCTTGATGATATTTTCAGTATTGAGTCGTGTCTCATTAAGCTTATATACTGTAGTGCTCTGGGACAATCCTGTATGACTGACTTTCATCCAAGGAACACAAGAGAAGAAACCATAAGATGATGAATTTTATATTTTTATAACTTTTATATAATTATAACTGGTTGTTTTGAGTGCTTTACATGCAGAGTGAGTAAAGATCTACATACTTACCATCCTAATCAGCCATGCAGATTTGCCTTCTGACATATTAATAATTTACCATATTATGAATACGTTTTATTACCCTGTTAAATAATGAAAAGAACCCGGACTGAAAGTCTGAACAGATTGTGTTGCTTTTAGATGAGCATTATTCACATTGTTCTGTTTTTACTGGTGTGTTTTGTTATGATTTATTATATCTGTCTGTATATCTGTCTGTCTTTCAAAACTATTTTAAACTTTTAGGCAACATAAAAGTGTGTCTTAAAATCTTTTCTGTGCTGGTTGGCTCTTAAAATATTGTTGAAATCTTCTGTTCACAGATGAGGATGACAGTCTGGCCTCCAAGAAGAAAGTCACTGTTGAGGACATCTTCAATGGACAGCTCCAGGCACATGACCCTGAGGCTACATGGCTTAGCCGTGAGTGACATTTGAGTTTTCTTTTCACCTTTTCTGACTTGTAAGCTGTGGGTGATTGCAGGCGCTTAATCTGACATCTAGAAAATAATGAATTGCTTCATCAGGATATGTAGAGAGCATTATTCTGATAGCATGTAATCTCTATAGTTCTTTAGGTAAAAATTATTTCTACTGTTAAAATTTTCCCCATCATTACATATTTCACATTACCTCATCTGCTCAGTCTTAAAATGTTTCGAGTTGGTGTTAGAAGTTTTAGGTTTTCATTGGGCACTTATAATAGTTTTTATTGCATTTTATTGGCTTTGAAACTCATACTGTATTACTTCTTGGATATATCGATGTCTTGCTTTTTATGACTGAGAAATGTTCAAAAAGATTATATAGAAATATGTGTAATTAATAACATATATAAGATTATATTACAAATGATTATGTTCATAATATACAAAGTATTAAACTAATTTCTGTAATATACAGTATGTTAGATTTATTTACAGGCTGTATTTAAATGCACATTTTAAAGCATTTACTGATAAAGACCCATATTCTTTATTCCAAAACAGGTTTACATGCTCCACATAGATACTGAGAGATTCTTGGTATAATACTGTGAAGAAAGTGAGACATGCATGTTCTTCTCCTTTTTGCTGTTTATTATACAGCATCAAGTCAATTTATTTTCATTCAATTCTTTAAAAAAAATGGTGGATAAAGATGTAAGCATGAATTGATGAATCAGTGATAAAACTATAGTGAAGACAATGTCATTCTTAACGTAAAAATAATGGAAACTATATTACTAAAAACACTTATACTTGCCATAATGTTTTTGCACTGTAACGTGGTAGTTTTCACTAGGATATTCATGGCATTTATATTGTAAAGCGTAGATTTTAGTAGATTCTTGCTAACGCGGCGTATAATTTGTCCCTGTTAGAGTTATAAAGGTTTGTGTGCAGCCCTGGTGCCATGTAAAACAGTTTGAAAGATGTATATCTTAACATAGATTCATAACATGTTTTGATTATTCATTTTTTGCTATTGTGCCCTTGAAAACACATTTGTTGATTTAAGGTTGTGTTTACCTCTGAGAAAGAGCCTCATTATTCTGACTCTGACATGCTCCACAACCCATCATAGAGCCTTTATAAAAGCGATCACTCGTCTGTATTATTTATCAAGCCGGGAGCTATCTGCATTCAGCTCTGTCGCAGACTTGTTTACCAGGGTAGGTATAACGTTTACAACCTGAATAAATAAAGAACACGGTTGCCTTTGCAAAACTGAGGACTTTTAAAGCAGGGACAAATGAACCAACGGTTCTAATGAGTTGTAAAAACGTCTGAAAGCCTTTTCAAATAAATGGAAGAATAAATTGATATGGGTTATAAAAACCATTTAACATGCACGGAAGAGCTCACCAGTAAACACTAGATGTCCTCCGTCAGCAGAATAAAGCCATTGTGCATCCATGTTTACCTTTAACATTGTTATTTATGATTGTAATGGTTTACTTGGCAACATTAAAGTTTAAATATAGCGTAAATAGTTATGTTTAGCCCTGTCAAGAATAATGTACAGTCAGCCAGTCATGAAACCATTCACGAGTTGATTTTGCAATAATGACCAGCAGACTGGTCCTGCAGTATTGTACCGTGCACACCCTATTCCCCTATTATAATGCTGTATAAATCTGTTTCTTTCTCCTTAAAGATTCTGACCTGCTATACCGTACACGTGAGGGTGATGTGCTCAAACTCAATGTGCTGACCAATACTACAGAGGTTCTGGTGAAGAGCAAGATGTTTGAGAGTTTTCGCAACCAGGTTCCTAAAATTTTATAAATAACAGCATGCGGCTTTGTAAAAGTAATTTAAATGCAGTTAAACAAATAAAACTGTTAAATAACTGTTTGATTTTACTGTATATCACCACCCATGTGTTAAAGTTAAATGATCAAAGGGTGTGTGCTTGAAAAATAAGTGCTGCTTTTTTCTTTGATTTCAGGGATCCTACAAACCCACCAAATACCAAGTCTCTCCTGATTTAAAATATGTGCTGTTGGCCTACAATATTATGCCGGTAAATTGCTCATGTTCTGATATATAATGGATAAATAGGCAAAGGGTTTATTTGTCTAATGCGTACTTGAGATCGACAATCCATTATTGTTATATAGAGGTAAAATGAAGTTGCTCAAGGGAAAATGGCAAACTCTGTATGTAAGATAACAGAGTTCAGACTTATATTTTCTCCAGTTTTGGTATTTTTGTAGGTCCATTTCTCATATCTGTTGCATCATACCGTGTAACTGTAACATTAATGAGAGAGTGGTCTGTCTGTTTTCTTTGTTCTGCAGCTTTATCAATATTCCTTCATGGCCTATTACATCATCTGCAGCCTTAATACTCCGTAAGTCTTATTTTTCTGACTGCATCTCTTCGCATTTACATTGTTGAGGTGACTTTTTAGCTGTAAAGAGACATTGTGGATAACTGAATTGTGGGTAGCACTGCCACCTAGTGTTTGTCCTAAAAACTGATTTTATTTCTCCAAGGCTGGTCTGTGCAAATATGCTTTGTCCACCCTGGTGTAAATTATTCATTACGTTTAGCCTTTAACATCTCAGCTGAATGTAGGTTTTCACCTGTGAAATGCATTAACACATATTCTAGTATATATTACTGTCGTAATTATAGAGGTTAAACACACATCCACACACACTTGTCCTTTTTTTCACAGGGAGAAAGTAGAACTGACCCCTAATGAAGTACAGAACACTGCACTCCAGTATGCTGGGTGGGGCCCGAAAGGACAACAACTGGTAAGAGTCTTCTTGCTAAAATCCTACAGTGTCCACTAAATCCACTTGTGTCATTTAAATAAATACATGTAATGTCTAAAAACAGTATTTGTGAATCTAGAGTTCTAAGTCGGTCATGTTGGCCTGATTTTAGCTGTTCTCATATAGTCATGCTGGCAGAGATGAAAAGACCTTTGGTGACCCAGTGGCAGATGGCACAAGTGGGCACCTCTCCATGTCTTCATTTCTTTCTGACCTTAATAAGTGGGATGATTCACTGTTTCCATTGCTTATATTTTGAGTTTGAGATGTGACCAAATCTCAATATTTGAGTATTAAACTTAATTTGTCATTGTTATAATAATTACATGCATGCATGATATGTAATTAATGCAGCTTGGTGAGAAGAGGTGTGGGATTATTTTTGACTTTCACCTGATTGATGATAAAACAGTGTAAAAGAAACTGAATTAAAATGGGAAAGTGATAAACAGGAATATACTGTATTTGATTGCCTATTGTGTGAGTAACATACAATATTTTTCTTATTATTACACATGACCTTCAAAAAGATCAAATGAAGAAGAAATTCATACTTCAATATTGAATGCATGCACACCAGCTCTGTAAATATAAACCTACAAACCTCATAAAAATATAGTAATTGCAATTGTATTCTCATAGCCATACACAGACATATGTTTTGATGGTTTTCTCCATTATGTGCAAAGCACAACTGCGACACATAATCGTGTGTATATGAGTTATGGAGCATCAGGTGTGTAATTTCTTGGGCGCCCGCGTGCCGCCCCACGCCCATCGCTTCACTGACGCCTCAGGCAATTAGTTTTCTGTGACAGAGCAATCAGCAGGGGCCAGTCTGTGTGCCAGGACCTACACTGAAGGTCACATCTACGACTCCACCGGGGGAGAGAGAGTCAGAGAGATAATGGTGGTCACGGATGAGCAGAGATAGAGATGTAGATGAAGAGTTGCTATACATCACAGGTGTGATAGAGGAGAACTTACAGACAGCGGGAGAGGAGCCAAAAGAACCAATGAGAGCTTTTGTAGATGTGTGTGTGTTTTGGGTTTGTTCCAAAATCTAGCAGACAGCTTTGCTGACCTATTAGAGTCTGTTATAGCCGCATATTATGTTTTAGAGCAGGTCAGTTGTCTCTTACGCACACAAAAACATTCACTCAACTTCATTTCTGAAGCCTATTCATCTGTGTTACTCCCCATCAGCCTCTTTATAGCAGTAAAGTGTGATTTATTCAGTTAATCATTCCATCTGAAGCCACTAATGACAGAACATTGAGCCATTATATGTCTGTCTCTCTGTCCAATGAGCTGTTCCACTCACTTCATTCACATTTAGAGGAAATGACAGCGAGTCAATAAATGCATAACAAATACACATTAAATACCAGGCCTCAATCTCATCCATTAGTTAGAGCCGAGCCACAGACAGACCATGTTTTATAAACAACACAATAATAAGAAAGTTCTCCCTATGAATAATGATAATGTAGTTTAATAATCTTAATGAAGTACAATTATGAGTGTTAAACATTTCTACTGCAGGAATTGTGTCTCTTTTTAGTTATCTTAGACTTGTTTATTAGTATTGTTTATTTAAGATATTATCTTTTTGAGTGTAGTTTGTTAGATAATCTGGACAAAAGTCTCTGTGATTGGCAGAACATGATTTAGCAGCTCAGTTAATCTTATAAGAGTTTCTTACATGCTGCTTTTCTAGGCTTGGGGTTGGAGCACAAAAGCAAAATTTATATCAAATAAGTGTTTTTCTAGACATAAGAAGATTTTGGATGCGTTCAGATTTGGAGTGAATTACAAGGTCATTTTTTGTTAGGCACAACAGCATTGGTTTTGAGATAATTATTCTCATTCATTTTATCCATAGTGATTTTGAGCTGTATACCAAACTAACAAGCTGCTACAGTAGATGAAAAATACTTAAAACTAGTTTTGGGCAAAAACACCAGGCTGTCTTAGGCATTAAACCTAAAATCTGCTTTTGTGTTCCACGAAAATACCAAATCTCATGCAGGTTTGGAAATGTTTATATTTGGATGAAGTATCTCTTTAAATTCTACTGATGCAGCTGTGAGATTTGGCAAATGATGTACAGTAATCAGAACTGTAAAATGTAAAACTATTGACCATTAGATTAGATTAGATTAGAACTACATCATTAGCTAGTTCTTCATTGAAAAAATTGGGATTTAGATGTGAATATTTCCAAATGAAGCTGGTGTTTTATAGAATCATTCTTCTTTGTTCACAGATTTTCATCTTTGAGAATAACATCTACTACAAAGCCCAAGTGAACAGTACATCAATCCGTCTGGTTTCCACAGGCAGTCAGGGGGTCATATTTAATGGACTTGCGGACTGGCTGTATGAAGGTAAAACCAATAAGCATGAATAATAAAAAGACCCAGTGGACTGTGTGTTTGTATGTAAAGAAAGAATGTGATAAGTACCGTCAAATGTGTTACATACTGGCATTGTTTAATTGTCCATATTTTATATATTTCTGTAGATCTATTTAGGGAATAATGTAAAACAATATAGATATTTGCTTTATGATTTTGAGTTGAAAAGAGTTTTACAATGAAGTTGTGAAATTTTTTTAATCTTTTCATACATTCAGTATCACATTCATGAAATAGTTTCAGAAATATGATTGAAGCAGGAATGTGGGTGTCTTTCAGAACATTCAAGGCCTTCACTTCTGAAAGCAATAGATGCTCTCTTCAATCGTTCAGTACATTAGCAAGATGATTTCAGAGACATACAAATATGTGACATTCCACAATCTTTAATTAAATCCCGAATTAAGAAATAATACATTTTCAATTTGATAAGCATGTACAATCAAACACCAAACAAATTATGCATTGGGTTGAACATTTTCAGATCCTTGTTGATGAAATGTAGATTATTATCAGTGTTTGTCTTTGAACAGCACTGGCGTGTGAAATCTAGGTTATACCTTTATGTAATTCATTGTGCAATGTTGGGATTTGATCTAAATATAATCTCCCACAATATCCTGGGATTTTATTATTCATAATAATTAATGTAGCTGTTTGGGTTTAAAGTATTGTGTTTACTTTCGGGATTATTTTGACTAAGACTTTTGGTTTTGGCTTTCCCCATTGTATCAAATGTTTAATTACTTGTGTATGAGGAAATATTGCGAAAATATATGCAATTTCTTTGCAAAATGTAAATTTAGAAAGAATATAAAATCATGGTGTTGGACCACAGCATTCAAACATGTTGATTTTTTTTTTAATCAAAATCAAATAATGGCATTTTATTATTATTACAGCCTTAATGTTAGTATATCTATTACTGAATTATGTTGTTTTTTGTGGTTTCTGAATATTTTACTTGTGAGCCCTGAATGCTTTTTACTGTGTTTGTTATGATGTCCACATCTACTGTCCCTTTGTGGCATGTCAAACATACTTGCCTGATTAATGTAACTGTGGCGGATTATAAATATGATAATGGAATAGGTTGCAAAAGGACATAAACGTGTACATGTTGCTGTTTTTTCTCCTCTTTCGCAGCTGTATAGTTTTATCCCTCGTGTTGCTTTAGGATACACGGGCTGCAGGTGTGTTCGTGACATGCGGTGAACTCTGTTGTATGCCCAGTAATTGGTTTTGCTCTAAATTATCTGGTGCTATGCTTAGTCACATGCTCATACTGGTCTGTTTCGTTCTCCGCTGTGCTAAGGATCTTTACTGCCATCCTGTGGTTCCACATTTGTCAGGAAACCGATTGCACAAAAGATTTGAGAGAATTAGAAAAAGAGAAATTTGGATGTGTGGTGCTGTAATTAATGCATACTGGTGCTCACTTGATAACCGTTCTTCAAAAAACCATTAAAACAACTCTACCATGCATAGAAGACTACCCAGCTACTAATAATATATACTCGATTTTAAGGTTTCTGTTATAAAAGTGTTAACAAACATGCTGTAAAATATATGAGTGTTCCTGTCATCTAGTTCCGCTTTGAATGGTTACATAATAATTCAATGAGCTCCAGCAGAACAGTTGCTGCGTGTTACAGACGGCTGTTTTTTCACTCTCTGGTGTGACAGCCCTGCTGGTGCTCCTTTAGCTCATGGCCGTCAGCTTTATGGAGTGATGGATGAGACTCCTGAGGCTGGAGCCTAATGCCAAATGGATGCAATAAATCACACTCGCTGGGTTTTGCACATGTTGCAGTTATGTATTTTTGCACAGGGCCCTCTGCCTGCGTTTGCTCGAAAGGATATTTCATCCTATATTGCCTATTAGCGTTCATGGATCTGACGGAGAAACACTCGCAGCGCAACAAATCTTTAAACTGGACATACGTCACTTGTTTGCGTACAGTGTTGATAGCCGTAATATGTCTAGTGCAGCATGTTTGTGATAAATGATTCAATTTTGTGTTTAATACACTTTTTCTTTTATACATTTGTTTTTGTAGAGGAGATCTTTCAGAATCATATCGCCCACTGGTGGTCACCAGACGGTCTCAGATTGGCGTATGCCACCATTAACAATACTCTGGTACCCAAGATGGAGATACCCATGTACACAGGAGCACTGTATCCCACAGGACAGGAGTACCGCTATCCAAAAGTAAATCTCTCTTTTCAAAAACACATTGAAGGAATATTTCACCCACAATAGAAATGTTTTCATTATTTACTCACCATCATCTCATTCCAAACCTGTATGACTTTCTTCTGGGGAACACAGAAGAAGATATTTTGAATAATGTTGGTCTTTTTTAACTTCCATTGTATGGACACAATACCACCAGACATTTTTTAAAAATATCTTCTGTTGTGTTTCACTGAGGAAAGAAAGTCATATAGGTTTTGAATGACATATGGGTAAATAAATTAAATGTTTGGGTGAAACAAAAATCAGTATTTGAAATCACTGTGTCCTTAAAATGGAATCTTGTTGCTCGCTATTGTCCGGAATTATATTTGTATGTATTTGTGGCAAAACTCAATCTGGTTGCATAATAGATATGACTAGCAATCACATTACCTAACCTGATGTACATTTACCCATTTGGCAGATGATTTAATCCCAAAGTGGAGCACTTTGTGTGTTCTTTAGGATTTGATTTTGATATTAGTTATAGTTATAAAAATATGTAATAAACTTTCTAACTCAGTTCACTATATCTAGACAGCAGAATAGCATAAACACATAAGGTAAACCCTATGGCCATGGGCCCATAAGAAACTGTTTAACAGCCACTAAGAACATCCTCGCAATGACAGCACAAACCTCTCACCATCACATACTGTTACACACTTCACAGATAACACTAAGAGGCATTAAAGCTATAGCTTTGTAATCTCTGTTGATGTATCTCTGTAGGCTGGAGAGGAAAATCCTGATATCTATTTGTCAGTGGTGAGTCTGAACGGTCCATTACACACAGTGAGGATGAGGAAACCAGAGGATCCTAGAATCAGGTGATGATCTCCTACAGAGAAAATGTGTGTTTGATTAAGATTATCTGTTGCTTTACATGATTTTACACTGCAGTAACCAAAAAGTATGTATATTTGGATACAAAATATCAAATCATGGGGGAATCAACCAACACCTTTTTTTGTAGTTCCTCTCATTACCTATGGGAATGTTGCACTAATGGTTGCACAATGTTTTGAAATTAAAGTAATAGATAAGTTTACACCCATGTCTTTTTTAAGAAACATTTACCTTCAAAAATGAACATTAACTTTTTGTTGCCAGAGGGATGTTGTGATTATGAGTGAGTATTTTAACTAGCGTCTCTCTTCAGGAAAGAGTACTACATCACCATGGTAAAATGGGCAACCAGCACTAAACTTGCAGTAAACTGGCTGAATCGTGCACAAAACAACTCCATCCTGACCTTATGTGAGGCCACCACAGGCATCTGCACCAAGGTATCATGTCCAAACATCTGAGACCACTAAGGATGATCAAATGACAATAATTTACTTACATTTATTTAGTGAGCCTACTTTAAATATCTCTGCTTTAGTTAATCTTATTGCTTTTCTTTGTTTATTTTTTTCTAATTACACATTTATCAGTGTGTCCGTGTTAAAATGCATGTCTCTTAAAGGGATAGTTCACCCCATAATAACAATCATCATTTTCTTAGCCTCTTATCATTTCAAACCAGTATGACTATATTTCTTCTGCAGAACACAAAAGAAGATATTTTTTTAAATGTTGGTAACCAAACAACATTGATCCCCATTGACTTCCATTGTATAGACAAAATCACATTTCTTAAAATATGTTCATTTACAGGTTTATAACAATATGAGGGTGAATAAATGATGACAGAATTTAAATTTTGGGTGAAGTATCCCTTTAAATAAGTTAAAAAATTCAGTAATTTCCTATAGTTGTATGCAGGGCTTTGTCACACAATTGTAAAGTATTGTAAGCATGCATCAGTATTGTTTTGGTGTGTTTTAGAAACATGAAGACGAGAGTGAAAGTTGGCTCCACAGACAGGTGATTCATGCATCACATGAGTTCTCAGAGCAGACACACATGCAGTGCGTGTGATATCTGTGCAAAAGTGTTGTTCAGACCATCACTGACGGCATCACGTGATTCTCTCTCTCACTGAGCAGAATGAACCCCCACTGTTCTCCAGAGACGGCTTCAAGTTCTTTTTCACCCGAGCTGTTCCACAGGGAGGTCGAGGGAAGTTCTTCCACATATCCATGTCCACCTCACAGGTGAGACGTTTACTTCAGACTGATTCATAATGATGTCCTCATGAAGTATTAACAGCATGGTAAAGGGGTCATATTGAGAGGAATTATATTTCTTTTGATCTTATGAGATAAAAGCGCTCATTGTACTACGAGAACATGCAGTAACTTTTAGAACTCAAAACTTTTTTCCACCAGAGAGCAGAGATGTGACTCTTTAAGGGTAAAATTTCTGTCATTGTTTCAGCCCAACAGCAGCACGGACACGCTGCAGTCTCTGACATCAGGAGATTGGGATGTGACACAGATCTTAGCATACAATGAAGAAACCAAACTTGTGTAAGCAAATGTTATTAAATGCTATCAAGTTTTCCCTTAGCTTTAACCAAAAATAAATAAATATTAAAATATTCCACTGTCCATTTAATATTGAAAGATAATATCACTTGAGGGTCATTTTAGCTTTACACTATAACGTGACATTTGCTTTTACAGATACTTTCTAAGTACAGAAGATGATGCGAGACGACGTCATCTCTACAGGTATGATAGATGACATCCGTGTATGAAATCTACACCCCGCAGGGATGCGTATGAAAGCTCTGCAGTGATGACATGTGCTGTGTTTCAGTGCAAACACTAGAGGCTCCTTCAACAGACGCTGTCTGTCCTGTGAGTTCAGCTGCGGATACGTCACTGGAACATTCAGCCCTGACGCAAACTACTTCCTGCTCAACTGTAAAGGTTTGTGCTCAATATCCATCTTCACTAATCACATGACGCTCTGGAAGGATTCTGATTGGTCAGTAATACTGCTGTCAAATATGTTGCTATAGTTACTGCTAAATTATGTAACTTCATAATCGCTAGCTTTGTCATAGTATCACTCTGCACTTTCTTCTCTCTTAATAATTATTAAGTTATTTTGTATTTTGAAAATTTTCATATATATTTTCGTATTTTCATATATTTTACATTTGAATATTAAATTACAAAAAACATCTGTTATTGTTGGTAGTAATACTTTTGCTTTTTGTTTATTTGTAATCCTAATTCTGCTGTAATTTCTAATTCTGCGTGTTGGTTAGTTTGTCATTCTGGAAAGCTGCAGTGGGTTTCTCACTGATCTAAGTGTGTTAGTGACATTACCCTGCTGTGTGTTTTATCAACACAATAAAGAGCAGTTGCCATGGCCGCTGATCTGCTTAGCAGGATCTGTTGAGCAAACAGAAAGGTCAATGTTTGTGTTATTAATCAGATCAAACTCGGAGCACAGTCTTATGGTTGCTATACCCGGACCACAAAATGTGTCATGCACAACAGAAAATATATGCAAATATGGATAATTTCATCTAAATTCCTAGAAAAGAAGTATCATTGTCCTAAATTTATCAAATTCAAATTTCACTAATGTTGCAATATTTACAATCAGTATTTCTCCAACTAACTTGTTTATTTCTTAACAACGTTACCCATCACAATAACCCATCACAATAAATTCTGGGATTTCCTTTTTCTGTAAAGTATACATGCTAATCAAAAACATTATCTTAGCAGGCAGCAACATTTAGTGGGAAATGTAGGAAATCTGTTGTTTTTGCTGAACAAAACTTGCATCTGTGTTTGCAAGAAAACCTTCATAAAAACTGATAAGGACATAAAGACTTCTTTTCTGTGTTTTAGTGTTGTCTAGTCTATGGTAAGTTTAGCTTATAAACACATATTTTTAACAATCACTTAAATAATAAATATTGTTACATTTTACAGAGTTTTACATTTCACTGTTAAAGGTCATTTATATATTTTACTTTCAAAAAACATACTTTTTTTGTATTATTTTTATTATTTTATAAAATAAATGTGATGTCTTGATATATCAGTTTATTACTGTACATGAAGGGTTTTTTTTCATTTTATAATAATTGTTTGTTACATTTACAAACATTTTTAACTGTATACTTACACTTAAGTGGTGTCTTTGTGTATAAAGCACAGCTACAGAAACAGATTACTAGTGGCACAGTGCAGCTCAACACATTCAGCTGTTCTCATTGGATGATTCATCCATCTCGCACCTTCTGTCGAGGTATATGTCCTGCTGAATCTAATCATCACCTCTGCATATTTCCTCTTGTGTTTTTATCTTCAGGCCCTGGTGTACCACACTCGGCAGTGTACAGCACAAGAGACGGACAGTATCAAAGTGAGTCCTCTGTTTGCTATCAGCAACTGCAGACACATGATCACATTCATCTTATCAGCTCTGAACTGGAGATGACTTGCTGTGTGAACAAAGAGCCTGTTTCACTGGCAAGCTATTTTTTTATCTGATGGATATGATAGAAGACTTGTGGTTATCAGCGGCGTTGGAAGGTAGAAGCATGCTTGTAGATAAAATGATACTAAAAAGAACTCAAGATGTGAGATGCATTTATTAGATGCTTGAACCCTGTGTCCTCAGATTCTCTTTTGTAAAAACATAAGGGGAAGAGATGTCAGAAAAGTTGTTTGTCTAGAGTAATTGGATGTGATTATCATTGTTCCCTTGGGGAAGGAGAAAGAAGGACACAGTAATGGATCTTTTGCACCTTGCATTAACAATCACATCAACAGGGTTCAAAACGTGTTGTGATCAGATCACTTAAACAACATTGCATTTTCAATTTGTGTCCGAATATGTCAGAGACGATGTGAAAAGTTGTCTACACTAAATGTACTTGCAAAAGAATTAACAGAAAGTTTATTTTTGATGTGCACATGCAGTAACTAAAAGCATTTATTGAAAAATCTAGTTCAGGTAGAAACCCACAGCTGTTCATCTAAAATAACAATAAATGTTTCACTTACAAGTGAAACACTGTGGTTATTTTCCTATTCACCTTAGTATTTCATAGTTGAATTCTTATCTAATCATGACAAACTATATACTGATGGAAAGGTCTAAGATTCAAGAATGAATATTTGACACATTATTAATAAACAAAAAATATTTTTTATGTTATTTTTAAAAATACCTAAAATAAAAGACAAAAGACATTTGTAGTTTGAATAGTGCATTTTCATGTGTTTGCTCAATATGTGCAGTTATCAGGTTAAAATATGCAAAATCTCATGTTTGACAAGAATATGAATAAAAGATATTTATAAGCAATCTACTCTCTCATTTACTCAATTTTCTTTAGAGCTGCTGGATGTGGAGACCAATGAAGAGTTAAACACCACAGTGAACAACACACAAATGCCCAAAGTAGAGTACAGGAAGATCAGTGTGGATGATTACTGTAAGTATCTACAACAATCTCATTTATTTCAGTCGAAATGTGGAAAAGAGCACAATAACTTCTCAATCCTTTTCACAGGTCTAAACATCCAGATTTTGAGACCAGCTGGGTTTATAGAAACAGCTCATTACCCGTTATTGCTGCTGGTGTAAGTTATTCATAATGAAACTCATTTTATAGACAATGATTTTACAATAACAACATCTATACCACGAAACATAATACACAATGTTCATCAAGCTGTCTTGTTACGGTAGAGATGGCACACCTGGAGGACAGGTGGTGACGGAGCAGTTTCAGGTGGACTGGACCACAGTGCTGGTCAGCTCTTTCAATACTATAGTTATGCGTCTGGACGGCCGAGGCAGTGGCTTTCAGGGGACAAACCTCCTTCATCGAGTTAAGAAGAAACTGGGAGAGTATGAGGAGAAAGACCAGCTGGAGGCTCTTAGGTCTGATCATCTTCTTAATCAACATTAATGTGCATTATTTTCAGGAAAGTCAGTTCAAGAAACTATAGAAATAAATGATCCAGTGTTGGTAGGATGAATGTTAAATATTTATATGAATGTTTATATTGGACATCAGTTGTAATTTATTATTTAGAAAAGGCAAATTTGAACCATATTACTCTAGAAAGGTATTGGATGTACAACCATCAACAGTCACAAAGAACCTTTGGTTTATGATTCTCTGCAGAATTATATCACAGCTGCCGTACATTGACGTCTCCAGAATTGGAGTTTATGGAAAGGTATGTTGGCTTTTGACTTCCTTTTCATTTTAGTCAACTATCTAGCTCTTACAACAACTGCAAGTAGAATTGATTTTAAATAAGTCACATAACATCACATAACACGTCATGTTATAAGTAAAGCTATTACTAAACACTTTTATGTTTTCAATTTTTTTTTAAAATTCACACTTTTGATGTAATGTACGTTTATTCATGTCACCTTTCATACGTGTCAGTATTTTTGGATTTTAGAGTAAAGTTTTAGTAGTGTTTCACTTACAGTATAATCTCTGGTCTTCTGCAGGCATATGGAGGATATCTGGCCAGTCGACTCTTACGCTCAGATGAACCTCCAAACACGTTTAAATTCAAAATCAAGTGTGGCACAGCTGTCTCACCCATTACAGATTTCAGCTTATATGGTATGATCTCTCAGCTTTTACATGTTCACACTTGAGTATAAATAAATAAAATGAATTCTCTGCTTTCACAGTTAGACTCATGAATGTCTGTTTCACAGCTTCTGCGTTTTCTGAACGATATTTAGGATTACCTCAGTTCAATAAGCGAGAATACGAGGTAATGTATGATTTCTCAAGATCAAGTAAAAACAAATATGTTGTATGTGAAGTATGTACTTGATGTTTTTGGCACTTGCAGATGGCACGCTTGGCAGACCACATAGAGCAACTAAAGGACAAGAAACTTATGATAATTCACCCAACAGCTGATGGTAACCCTTGATGTATACATATATTGTACATTACTTCATGTGTTGTTTCTTAAATACATTCTTGTAGGTTGCATTTATACTGTCAAGACATTTTGATTAGACCTTGTTGTATGTACTGCATATAGGCTAAATGGTCACGCATACGATCAGATTATTTGGCATCTGATTTGGGCCATTTGGGTTTGAAATGTGGTTCTAAATCCAGTATGTATCTGATCAACTGAACCCTATTTAAATTCATGTCTGCTTGTCCTGGAAATGATCTGTTTTAATGAGACCAACATTTTCTTCCTATGCACACAGAGAAAGTCCATTTTCAGCACACAGCGAAATTCATCACTCATATGATAAATGAAAAGGCTAATTATACATTACAGGTAAGTGAATCCGCTGCTCCTAACTTGCCATTGACTTGAGTGTTTTTCTGCATTACATTTAATGATTGTCTTTTTAATGGTGTTTGCTAAGGTAAACATTGCATTTTGCTGTTCATACTTAAGGATAAGGGTTTGTTTAACCTAATGAAAAAGTCACTGCACATATTAGCATACATATGAAAATGCACTCTCCAAACTGCAATTTTAGAATTGAAATAGGGACAAGAACCATTTCCAGGAACAAAAAAATCATACAATTTTAGAGGGGTATTTTGCACGGAATCCCTGAACCGCAACGTAAAAAAGTTATGGTGAAGAAAAAAATGTCCTTATATTCCTTCCTGGAGTCCTAATGGTTTTCTTATCTTTTTCTTCTTCAATTTTTTTTTTCATTTTGGAAAAAAATGGCATCTTTAAGAACTTTTTCATCCTCAAAAATGTAATTTCATCTTCAATTTTTTTTAAAAAATTTAAGAGGAAAAACTTTTTTTTTTTAAATCATAAAACATTTTTTAGAAGATGGAAAAAATATGAAAAGGGAAAAAAAATGTAGAAATTTTATTTTTTGAAGATGGAAAAAAATTGAAGAGGAATTTTTAAAGATGAAATTTGTTTTGATGAAAAAAGATTAAAAACAATTTAAACAAAAATTGTGAAGATGGAAATTTATTTTAAATTTTTTATTTTAAAGAGGATTTTTTTTAGGTTAAAGAAAAAGAAAACACATTTTTTTCCTCTTCAAATTTTTTTTGTCCTCTTTGGAATTTTTTTTCTTCTCATTAAAAACATTTAAAAAATTCATCTTCAAAACATTTTTTAATTTTTTTTAGCATTTAGCATTTTTCATCTTCCAAAAAAATGCTTTCTTCAAAAATGTTTTTATTAAAAAAAAAAAGCTTTTCCTCTTCAAAAAGTTTTTTCCATCTTCAAAACATTTTTTCATCTTCAAAAAAAGTTTTTCTAACTCCACACAAGAGATTTTTTTTTTGTTTAACAACTGCACTTATTTTTTGTTTTAACTTGGTCCAACACTTTGAGTGCTGATCGCTCAGAGGAAAAGCATTGCAGGCACAAGATTTCATTCGTATTGATAGTGACACCTGGTGGTCAAGGTTTGCATTACATGCATGTGTGGACACCTAAAGAAAAACATATTTGAAGATGAAAAAAATTGAAGATGGAATTTTTTTTTTCCCTTTCAAAATATTTTCATGTTCAATTTTTTTTTTGTCCTTTTCAAAAAAACTTACAAAAAATTGTGAAAAAATGTCTTTGGAAAAAAATTTCCATGTTCAAATTTTTTTTTCAATTTGTTTTCCTCTTCAAACTGTTTTTTTTTTCATATTAAAAATATTTTTTTCATCACATTTTTTCCTGTCCTCTTCAAAAAAAGTTTTTTTTTCTAACTCCACACAACAGAATTTCACACAACAGAGGAAAAGCATTGCAGGCACAAGATTTCATTCGTATTGATAGTGACACCTGGTGGTCAAGGTTTGCATTACATGCATGTGTGGACACCTAAAGAAAAAAATATTTGAAGATGAAAAAAATTGAAGATGGAATTTTTTTGTCCTTTTCAAAAAAGCTTTCATGTTCTAAAAAACATTTATCTTTATTTATCTTATTTTTTTTCTTCAAATTATTTTCATTTTCAAAAATTTTTTTGTCCTTTTCAAAAAAGTTACAAAACATTTCTTCTTAAAAAAAAAAAGATCTTTCATCTTCAAAAAAGTTTTTTGTCCTCTTTGGAAAAAATATTTCATCTTCAAAAAATTTTTTCAATTTTTTTCTCTTCAAACTGTTTTTTTTTTTCATATTAAAAATATTTTTTTATTACATTTTTTCCTGTCCTCTTAAAAAAATTAGTCTTTAAAACGTTTTCCTCTTCAAAATTTTTTGGTCTTCAGTAATGTTTTCCTCTTCAAAAAAGCTTTTCCTCTTCAAAAAGTTTTTTTTCCTTTTTCAAAAGTTTTTTTTATTCATATCGATAGTGACACCAGGTGGTCAAGGTTTGCACTACATGCTAACTGTTAGCCAGCAAGCAAAACATTTTTTCTCTTTGTGTGGACACTTATATTAAAATATTTTTTAAGAGAAAAAGAATATTTAAAAATGAAAAAAATGATGAAAACATATTTTTTGAAGAGGAAGGAAATTTGAAGATGGATTTTTTTTTGGATCTTTACATATTTTTTTCCCATCTTCAATTATTCAATCTTCAATCAAACTTTTACAAAATTTTCCCATCTTAAATTTTTTTTATCTTAAAATGTTTTCATGTAAAAAAATATTTTTTAAAAAGTTTATTGAAGATGATTTTTTTTATGTTAAAAAATTAATCTTCAAAAAAATATCTTTCTTTTTTTAAGAGGAAAATATATTTAGAGATGAACGTTTTTTTGAGAAGGAAAAAATTTGAAGAGAGAAACATTTTTTGGAAGATGAAAAAAAGTTTGGAGATGACAAATTTGAACATAAACAAATTGTGAAGATGGAATTTTTGTTTAGAAGTTTTTTGAAGAGGAAAAAAATGTTTGAAGAGGAGAAAATTTAAGGAAACTTTTTTTGAACAGGTTAAAACAATTTGTGAAAGAGAAGAAAATCTTAAGCACCACTTAAAAAGTATGTATTGTATAAAGCAAAATGTCTTTTAAGACTAGATAAAACATAATTTTTGAAGAAAGAAAATCAGGGATTCAAATATCAGTGTTTTATGACTGCTGCTCTGTTACACATGTAGACTTTAAAGTAGTCACTTACATTCATGACTTACAGTCATTGTGCTGTAAAAATCAGTTTATCAGTTGTCATTCTGGTTTAAAACATTCCAGTAAGAAAGGTTTTCTGCTGTTCATCACAGATGTATTTATTTTTTGTGCATTTCACAGATCTACCCAGATGAAGGTCACTTTATTCATTCCAAAGACTCCCAGCAACATTTGAGCCAGTCACTGGTCAACTTCTTTGTAGAATGTTTCAGACCACCGGAGATACTAAGCGAGGAAAAATTGGATCAGGACAGCGAAGACGATAATTAAATCATTATTGATGTCCTTGAACAAACCAGCTTACAGCCCAATATGCAAACTCTTCCCGCCATTAAAACCTCTTTCATTCCCTTGTTAGTTTTGATGGGTTCTCTTAAGCCTCTGCATGGACCACGCCCCTCAACTCTGATTGGCTCCAAGAAAGAGTTTGAATGACTTGGTGGTTGAAGAACCTGTGGAGGTACATGATAAACTGTGCCGAATTTATCAACAAGGCACAAGCGCAGCAAGAAAACTGCCGTGATCTGCTCATCCCGTTGAGTTCTTTGCATTCATGCATTGCTGATGGAAAGCTTTAAGAGTCAACATCACAATAATACATGAGAGGAAGAAAAATCATTGGCAGGAAAAGCTGCAAGCTATTAAATACCCTTATGATATTCATTGTTATTATACAGTTTAATGCCTTTATTTGAATATAAATGTCAATGTAACACATTTGTTTCTGTCTTTTATGTCAACCTTATTGGGCCTCATTCATACCAAAAGGATTTCTGTCTAAACTGTTCATAAATGCATTCTTACGTGAACTGTTGCGTTGTATTGAATGTGCCAATTTACGCAAAAACGATTTACAAACTCATTTAAGCAAAATGACTTGGTGTAAATACTTTGTATAACCATTGGGCTGTATTCATCAAACATGAGCAGAATTTATCAATTCAATTGTTGCATTAAACTGAAAAACAAATGGGAAAAGATTATGAATAATGAACACACACATGTATCTGAACAGCGCAAGTTTGTAAAAAGGTTCAGTAAAATTAATTTGACAAAAGACTGGACTGATTCATTGCTCATGTTTCATGAATGATGCCCATTGAATCATCAAAGGTATACTACTACAAAACAGTCGCTGTAAATCAAGCCATTGTTGTAATGATCTATAAGCAGCGTAATCTTCAGGACACATGGCATATAGTTTATGTGTGAATAGGCCCATTCTAAAATGGATAATGTTCAGTTCTGTTCTTTTTTGACTTGTGTGCAGCTGCAAATGTCTAAGAATATTAATTTAGTCACTGTGCCTTATTGGAGCAAACCTGCTACAGACAGGCAGTCCATGAGGTGGGATGAATAATTTATGGACAGATTAAAAATGTAGAAATGAGAAAAAAACACGCCACAATCCTGCCAAGAACGTTTTCTTTACAGATCTGTGTACTAGTTAAGTTGTAAAGTAAAAGTAGATTGAATTCCGTATGCAGTTATAGCGCTAGATTATTTGAACAGGTTTATCTTTGTTCTGTCATACAATGGACGTGTTAAAGAAAATCTTTTTGCATAGAATATATTTTCTTGCTATATAATTTGGCATGGTGGCAAGATGGTTTTTGTTTTACCGTAACTATTTAAGTGTTGTTACTTTTGACAGCTTGAATGTTTTTATGTGAATTTACTGTTGTAAGTGAAATTCTGTCTTGTAAGCAGATGCACTGATGTGTAAATTACAACTGTTCTGGTCCCTACTTGTGTGTACCTTGTACATAAAGCATTTTCAAAGCTATTTTGTTTGTTTACTTATTTAAAACCGGACTATTAAAGGCTTCTATACCGCTGAAAGCATTACTGTGGCTCACTGTGAATCAGGACGCTTTTCCAAGAGAATGCAATATACTGTGATGCAGTTTGCCCCCTTGTGGTGTCAAGATGAAACCACAATAAGAATAATCAAACAACTAGTCCATTTCTCAGACAAAAAGGGTTTATTTTCCAGTGTTTTACAATGTGTGTCCGATGTAGGAACGAACCCAGCATGATACAAACAGTTAGGGAAGCATTGTTCACACACGGGGAATGACCCCCAGAGATGATTAACATGTTTACTCCCCAGGTCACCTAACCTGACCGCTGTATTGTACAATACTTACAAAATAAAACTTATGCAATGATGACGAGTGCAGGTAGAGGAGCCGCTAAAACATGTAATAGATATTTACATTTAAGTTACTTACTTTACAGGAATATTTAAAATTCAAGTCTGGTTAAAATACCAAATGCAAAACTTAACAATAATGCATTAAAATAGTGTTAAGACCCACGGAATGCTGTAGGAATGGAAGAGTCATTTCCCATGAATGAAATCTGAGGTGAGCTTAAAAAAAATCATCTTTCTGTACATCTTAATTCATCAGGGTGAGATGTGGCACCTTCACAAACCCAAGACCGATAATCGATACGAGGCACTTTCATATTCCAAAGACACCTGATTTGATATTTAACAATCCATTCTTTTTCCATCATTTTTTTTCCAGAGACAACCACGTCTCAGTAGTCAGAGCAAAACAAACAACAACATACACACTGTGAATTGCATCAGAGGGTAGTTTTAAATCCTTTTTGTCTTTGTTATAAAAAATTACAGTTTACTGTGCCGAGTACCTGCCATGCACTGCATTTAAAAAGGAAAACAAAACAGACGGCTGAATTCATAGCACGGCACGCAAAGCAGTCCAAACACAGGCAGAATAAACCAAAGCACGAGAGGGGAAATATATACACTTCATAAATGAAAATGGCAGTTTGTTTAGTATTACAACAAGCACATACATTCTTGTTTTGGTTACTTCATCTATCACAACATTTGGGACCTCTTTCCAATAAAATGCATCTTTCATCAAGACTTAAAGACACTTTCAACATCCTACAAATCCAGACTATTGACCTACCGGCTCACCCTATTTCTTGGTTACTTGCCATTATCTTCCAAGCCCTTTGGACTAAAACAGTGCCATTATGTAACGAATCATCTCGACTCTATACTCAAATCTAAAATCTATTTTTATTAGGGACTTCCAGTTTTCCAGCAATAATGCGGTTTAGCGGCCAACAGCGACGAGCCTCGGGTCAGCAAATCATTTCATTCACAGAAGGAAATATCACAGGATGTTTAAATAACCTGTAACTCCACATGACCATCAGAGATCGCTCGACATTAATGTCCCACACATCTTGTACATACACACTCGAACGTCACCCAAGTACCTTAAAAACTTGTACATTCTCACACACACTTTCACAGGTACTGATAGAAACGTGAACGGACCACTTGAGCACCAGAGAGTTTATGAGGGTGAGCATCAGATGCTAGGCTTAAGCTCTTGCTGTGACCGGCCGCTACATCACCGTTGAGCAGCTGAACCGATTGGGAGCTCGATGGCCTGGCGCATAACAGGTCCCGTGATCTGGAAGGGTGCAGGTCCAGCATATCCAAGCTGACTTCAGGATTGCTGGCACGGTGTCGCTCTCGTGCTATCCAGTCTCTGATGGAAAAGTCTTGTGAACTGCACTTGGGCTTTAAGCGATCGACAGCCGAAAGTTCAGTACCATCCACTCTTTGCCAGTCTCCAATTACCGATAACTCTGCAAAGTCCCGCTGCCCTCCCATGGTGTGTCTGCGGCGGATATTGCTTTTCCTTTTACTCCGAGTCTCAGGCGATCTGGTGCGCTGAGAACCCACCCCGAACATGTCGTCTGCTGACGTCCGTAGTCGACACTTTAACCGATCTGTGATTTTGATTCGCCACATGGGTTCGGCTCGCTCCGATTCGCTGCGAGAGGAAGAGCTCAGGCTGCCTGTGGACCGGCCCTTGACCGCCTCCAGTACTCGTGAAAGTCTGCTAGATTCCTTGTCGCTGCGGTTTCCGTCGGCTGACGACTCGCTGTCCGTCTTCTGCCGACTCCCTCTCTTGCGTGCCAGAGTATCGCATGCGATGATTCGGTGGGAGGGAATTAAATTGGGCACATCTTGAACCAGACTGGCCTCAGATTGGTTGGTATCTTCAGTTGGTTCACCTTCTCGGCAAACAGCGAACACTGATGAATCACTCTCGCTGTCTGTCTCCATAGGCCGCCCCTCACTGATGAGCTCACTTCTTTCATCGTCAGCATCGTCACCGCGACTTTCGGCGACGGACTGCACTTCTGGACTGAGCGCAATGGACTCCACCCCTGTGTGGAAGGTCATTGAGGAGGTGGTGGAGTAATCTGAAGTAATAGAGCAGACATCCGCTCCTGGACCTGTTCCTGAATTCTCCATCCAGTGGCCGGGTGTTCTGCCATGCCTCATCCGTGGTACCGATGCTTGGGAGCTGGTGCTGTTAAGCGTGCCCAGATCTGACACACATCCATCATCGTAGTTAGAGGGATGATCTGACAGGGAACTCTGGCGAGTCATCTGAATGTGATAACTAGATTTGGATAACATCTTAGGTGAGGGTGAAGTTTCCTGGTGCAAATGTTCAGAGATAAGCTGTTTGTTGCAGGTGAGGTCAAGGCTCTCTCCTGGGCTCTGGTCACCACCCTCAGTCCTTTGTAACTGCTCATCGAGTCCAGCTTCGCTTTCAGCTTCCTCAGTTTGGTCATCAGCAGGCCAATTTGGGTCGTTTTGCACTGCAAGATCCTTCCTGGAGAAACTAGCATCCAGGTCATCATCAGAGCTGCTAGGCTGAGGTTTATCCTTAGACTTTTTGCGCTTGCGGCTGGCAAAGATGGAAGTACGCAACAGCTCTCTACTGTATTGGTCCTTACCAGACCCCCAGGAACCCTGCTGTAAAAAAACAAACACAGAGAACACAAAGTAAGCTTACGATACAATATCAAGTCACAAAAATACATTAACATTTAAACACATACAAATATATGTATTTCTTTATATACCTATGTGCAACAAAAATACATTAAAAGAAACAAATCACAAAACATACTAAGCAAAATATTGTATTGTTTTTAATTAACAATACAGTGTTCATAATTGAAACATAATAGTTTGTAATAGTTCAAGTAACATAAATTTTTGTTTTGAAGGTGACTGAATTTATCCATTAAAAATCACCTTAGAATCATTCACAGTCATGGACAAATGATAAAGTTCAAAGAAAAGGAGGCCTTTCATCCACTCTAAAATAACATCATAAAGAAACTCTTTTCAATTAAGTACTCACCTTTGATTTTGCAGAGTCACTGGTGGTTGAATCTAGTAAAACACAAAAGAAAAAGATAAGTAGGCCATATTAAGTGAAATACAACAGGAACAAAGAGTCAGAGACAAGACACTGAAATATAAAATATCCTTCACCACAACAGCAGCGGAAGAGCACAAACAGTGAAGTCATGTAGAGATCTGAGAGATGAAGGCAACAAAGTTAAGCCATCACAGAGAGAGATGAGAAGCAAAGACGAATGAATGATGACAAGAACCCGGCAGTGTGCAGTAAGACAGGAAGCTCATGCACATATTCACGCAAACAGACAAACCGTCCACAGTGACACTGAATATTACTGACACACACACAGAACCAGCAGAATACATCTACAGGCATTCTTTCCCAACTCAAAAACAACACCAAGGTAAGGATGGATAACTTTACAGCTATATATTGCCTTGAGCGAGGCATGAGGTGCATCTTTTGTGGATTGTTACTATATTGCTTAATAGCTATCTAGTCTGCCTAATACTGCTATAAAACATCGGCAAACCTACTGTACAATCATTTGTAATACTGCAAAAAGTGTTTGTTAAGCTTCATACGCATAAGGAAATTACACTGAACTGAACTGTATTTTGGATATAAAAATATGTGTATTTTGGATGATATTCTACATCCTGTTTATTGTTTGCTGTAAAGTCCCTTATTAAACCGCAATACTTTGCAGTTAACTACTTGTCATTTTAAAATATTCACCTAAAACCTTTTTGGATTTGGATTTTTGGATGTGATTGGGATATAAAATACACCGTGATTCAAACAAGAACTTCAAATAATTGCTATTATATTATGATTGCGACAGGACTAGATAAGGGAGGGTAAATATAGGCGTTCACTCTGACAGCCATTTACACTGCTTATTTGCATGAAATTAAACAGTTCGATTTTGACCAATGCCTTCCAGTCTCTGTAAACCTCAATCAGTGTGAACGCCCGTTTACATAAGTCAAATAATCTCTTGGGGAACCATATTTGTGTTTAGAAGTATATCAGATTGGCAGTGCAGAATATGGAGATGCAGAATGAGTCGAAGCACTGAGAGACTATGACACGGGACAACAGGGGTCAGATATGACAGGAGGGCAGAAAGGGGCTAAAGGGGCAGAAGCTATAAGGTGGTAGAGCAGCTACAGGGAGGATCCGAGTCTTTCGGATGGGCTACCGCACCACTCAAAAGCCCCTTTGCTCGCTCTCCATCCTTTTAAATGGTATATGGTGGATATATCTTGCACTGTGTTTTATGATTTATGCCGACTCAGCCCCTCACCACACCCCTTCAGACATCATCACGACAGTTACGACTGGAGGAAATCCTGGAGACCGTACCATGCTAGAACTCCATGCGGTCAGCTTCAGAGACAACGAGAGACAGCAAAGAGGCTTTTCAGACACATGACACCATCACAGCTCTGTATCCTCTCTGTTAATAATAGTCTTATAAGATATAAAACGTGCAACACGACGATGACAAATATCGACTTCTCTGACATTCTTTTTTTGTTTCGTTTCTTTTCTGGTGAGTTTGTCCCGGATTCGTTTTCAATTTACAAGAATCGGGGATTTCTGCAGACTAGGCAGCTACATTGGGGACAACACTCCTCCTTCTTCCTACAGTCCCAGCTGTCCATCACAGACATTACAGAGTCCATCAGTGACATCACCGAGTGATAGACGCCGCCCACTTGGCCTGTGTCAAGATTGGGTAATGTGTGAGCCGTGCTGGACAGTGACAAGGCAGAAGAAAAACACTAGAGACAAGATGGGTCAGACGGGTAAACCTTGGCTGGTTTATCATTGATTGTTCCTTTCTTTTGGGAAAGAACATGCCGGGTTAGCACAAGAGAAGGGTAAGGAGGAAAAAGAACTGAAAGAAAAGGAGGAGTGGAGTCGTAACGGAGACTAAAGCATTAGGGAGGGATGACAATGTGAGGTTCAAACCAAGACAAACCAAAGCAAAAGGAGAATTCTGGAGAAATCATAGCATTGAAATAAAGACAACTAGTCAAATCAATGACCGAAAGAAAACGTCAAACAATAAAAAAGGTTGATTCATAAGCTTCACATACACAGGAACTATTTTAACCAATTTTCAGGTAGTGTGTTAACTTCGACCAATGCAAAATTGCTAAAATAGTTCACAAAGACAATTCTTGCAAGCTTGCTATTGTTTGCACTAAACAGATCTAACGGAAAATTCCCGTATCAGCTAATCATTTGAAAGATATTAAGACATAGACAAACTGTATCTGAACACTCAGATCACTCGTCACTTCAGTCTCTGAATCACATCCTGACCTGTACTTCTCAACTGAATGCCACGGTTGAACCGCGATGGCAAGTTTACCTGAGACGTCTCCCGGCGACGGAGCCGTGCGGCCGATGTTGGTCAGCAGATGGTCGATGTTGGGCACAGGCTGTGACTGAACTGTGCGCTCCTGCTCCACGGTGGTCTGATATACACAAGCAAATGAGAGCAATGAGAGAGATGGTAGGATGAGTGAAGTGATGAAATTTCCATGGCTGATGAAGATACCAATAACAAGCGAGAAGGGTGACATATAAATTAAACCCTTACCGTTGGCTCTTCATCTCCATCTTCAGTAAAAAACCAATCATACTGTAGCAGAGAAAGACAGATTTGAGTCATTTTAGCAGCATTCAGACATTATAACTCACACATTACAAGACGGAGAGAATTGTGCTTACTTGCTGAATGAGAGTCTCCACAATCTTGTACTGATCAGGCATGTGTGTGACCATGTGGGTCATGTTGTCCTCAGATGTTCTGACGAGTGTTGGACCGAACACAATGGCCAAGTTACGTGGCTCCATCTAATTTGACCAACAAAAAAAAAGGAGTGTCATGATCTCTGTAATCCTCTATTGTTAACATTACTTTATAAATAGTAAGAATTTCATTTTGTTTAAGTTTCTATCATACCTTGTTTTTCTCACAGTTTTCAGAGACAGTTTTAAGGTGTCCGGAGAGAAACTTGAGTGTCTCATAATGATGGTCTGGCAGCTCATGGATCTGGGAGGGATAAACATAGTAATTTGATTAATATCAATTAACTGGAGGTTTTATTGCCATGGACACACAGATAAACCGTACCAGTCTCTTCAATGTTTTTAACCGCTCAACAGGGTCCTCCATTCGATTGGCATCAATAAAATTGGAGTATTTATCTAAAACCAGATCAAACAAGCACGGTTAAAATATTAGATCATGCAAACGTCACATAATATGTAAATCAACAGAATTTCTGAACTATATTTACTATCATCACTGACTTTTGTATTAATTTTTTAACATCTTTCCAAGATTATGTTTTTTGTTCCATTTCCACAACTTTCCTGGAAACCAACATTTTCATTTCCCAAATACATCCAGGTTATCCATGACCCTTGCTAATGTTGTCCTCTAGGAGGAGCTCTTTCACCATAAATGGAGAAACCAGCTTTTGTAGACACACTGTTCTCTTCAAGAAGACACAGATTTCCATGTGCTTTTTATAAAACCAATGAATAATTGCTTATTGAAAACCGTGTCTCACCATTAGTAAACAGAGGTTCTGGAAGTTTCCTGAAGAAGGACTTGAGCAGACTGCTGATCACATTTAGATCTCGCCATTTCTGTTGCAGGAAACGCAAGATAAATGGATCAAGGCTGTGCTTATCATACACACAACTCATGATATCACACACGGAAAACGGTTCACTCACATCCTCCTGGATATCGATGTCTGTCATGCCTTTAGTGTCTAATTCCTCCTGCATGCTAGAGATGGCAGCGTTGTTTCCAGGGACCCTGTAGATGCCAGTGTACTCCAATCCTCTCTCCTCCACCAGCTTACAACACACCTCCACGATTAAAGGCACAAACTAAAACACAGACATGCCATTAGTGCTATTTTCTAATCCTGCATATGTATGTAAATTTCACATAACCTGTCAAGTCACATGTCATCTTACTCTATTAGTTTGCGCAGGAGGACAATTATCCAGTCGGACTCCAAATGTGACACCAGCAGTAGGCCTCTTATCCTGAGGCTTTTTCTTCAGTCCTGGAATTCCTCTCCTCCATGCAGCTTTATCTCTTGGGGGACTAGAGTCATCTGAAACACACATCTCTATGTCAACACTGAGATCAGGCAGACGTGATGCGTTTCAGTGTCATTTGTTTTACCTTTACTTCTCTCTTGTTCATTTCTAGGTGAGTGGGGGCTTTGACTCTTACTGCTGCCACCCAGTAGAGTGTGTCTAATGCTGAGAGACTGCCGTGAGGGCTTTGGTGACGGCTCCGTCTTACTGCTGGGAGCACTGGAACAAACGCACACAAATTACTGGAAACTGCAAGCTAAACTTTTCCCAAACTGCACAGCAATTAAATGCATTGCTGCAAACTAAGACACCTTTTGTCCAAGATGAAAGAGAGAGGTGGAGAAGATCATGCTGCCTTTAAAGACAGCTGCCTATGTAGGCAGTAGACAGCTAAGACAGAGCCACCATCTTTAATAATAAAGCATTATTATAAGACATTCTTACCTCATGGATATATATTCTTTGAGCTTTCTGTTGATCAAATCAGTGCTGGTTATGGCAGCATTCTAAAAACACAAGACAATAAAGCATTAAATGCAAACCTCTCATTAGCAACACATACCTGCATGTGAGAATTAAAGAAAACCAGTTCCTCTGGCAAACTAGAACAAGAACAACAACATAAAGACTTTTAATAATCCTCACACCTTCAGCAAACAATTCCACCTTTACACTGATTGCAGCAGATGACAGGGCAATGGGTTGTGTTTGCCGTAAGCTGGTTTTTACATGGATTTTCAAGCGAATGCTGACATAGTTATGTAACAGTACAATGTGCTTGTGCATTCAGTTTTGAGAGTAAATCAAAGTAACAAGTAATATGGCTGCAGATCACACTTACTAACTGACATGTATGCACATTATTGTTTATCAAAAGCACACAAAAACGCAACTGTAGATGGTTATTATCTGCAATATAGACACCAGGCATTGTGTGACTACGCTATCGCTGTCAACCAACCTCCTCATCCAGATTGCTGTTTTCTTGAATGACTCTGATCCAGGACAGCATGTCCTCCCGGCCCTCCGCCTGAAACAGATACTCGCAGTCTGAAGTTGTTAGCCGCAGAACATTCTTGCGCTTTGTGTCACTGTAAGAGATGTCAATCAAGCAGGCCTTGATGCTGATAGCCTGAGGCTCATCCTCCAGCTGAGAGTTGACATGAGCAAGTCCCTCCTTTTTGTCCTTATAGAGATAAAGGGAGTGTCCCCGCAGCACTGCGTACATCTGTTTCCATGGCCGCATACCGCCACCGACGCGCTATGAAGAAAAACGAGAGAATTATTTAAAGACAAATGAACTAAAAATGGCAAATAAATAGTATGAAAAAGTAAGAGATTGATTTTCTACCTTGCCCTTCTCAGTGTTGAGCTGTCGGAAATGCAGCCAACCTTCTTTCGTGGAATCGCTGAAGATCTCAGTGGACGAATCTCTCCTGGAGCTGGAGTCATCAGACTTATGACCATCCAGTGCCTATAAAACCAAAACAAATGTATGAAACATTGGTCTTAGTCCTTTCTAGTCAAATGAATCTTTAAATTTCATTAAATACTTATTCAAAATGAGTATATTTATATCAACGCTTTCTCTCTGAGCTTGTCACAATGCATTATGGGATTGTCTTCCCCAACAAAGGATACATGCATTGCTGCCTTAGAATTTGGCTAACATTCTAGTTTTTAAAAATGTATTGCTATTGAGCATCTCTCACCTTCTTGAAAACCCTTAGACTTGTTTTACTGGATCGTCTATGGAAACAGACGATTATATTAGTCCAAACAACCGCTCACACGCAACAGAATTTGAATTCACAATCATGATGTTAAAAAGCACTTACCCACGGCCTTCCTCCCTGTAGTTGTCCAGACCTTCATCATATGATTTTGAGCGCTCCGTTTTGGTTCCAGTTTGTGTTCCCAGGATGGCATTTCTGAGAGACTCTACATGCATAAAGACATACATCAGCAAAGTGTACCCTGAGCCACATCTATTAAGTGGATGTAGATCACACTAGATGCCAGACATTTAACATTTATTGTAAAATTCATTGCATAGAACGTTTACCTTGGTCATGTGAAAGCTGGCGTCTCATGAGAGGGCTGGGGGTGTTTGGGCTGTCAGAGAGCACAGCTTGAGATCCAGATATCACAGCCGATGCAGGAATATGACTGCCGCCATGGTCTACACTAGGGCTGGCTGGCTCATCTGCAATCATAGTAAAAAAGTACATATGAGAATACAGCAATTGTTGTGTAAATCTGTTTATATACAAAATTTTATTAGTATAATCATATTTTCAAATACTGACTAATCATCTGACATGCCTGATCAAAAAGCTAGATCCTTAACGGCATCAATAAGAAAGTGACATTTTTAATGGAAAGCAAAAGCATAAACATCATTTACTACCAGCAATGGATTTGATAAGTTCTGTGACCTACTGTGGCATTAGCTGTGTTATCTCACTTGACAAACATTAAGCTAAAAGAATTCATAAAGTTTGAGTGCCTAAGATGATTGGAGAATATTTATTAAAGTCAGGAGTAAACGTTTTTAAAAACAACTTGCTGAGGGAATGAAGGAAGCTGAACTTGTGACCTTGCTTGACACTGCTGATGCTTATAAGACATGTTATTGTATATTATACTAAAATTTAAGATTAACTAAGCAACTTCATTACATTATACACAAAGAGCATTTATTTTATTTGGCAAGTGGCATTAGTTCTAGCTCTGAAAAAATCTTTACTTTCTTGCAAACAAAAAGTCACTTGAAACTTTTCTAAGAACGAGGACAGTTTTATTTATCTTAGTTTTTGACATGTCCTGTTTTTGAGAGCACTAAAAACTTTTGAGCCCTATTGCGGTTCTCAGCCAAAAAAGGTTGGAGTACAAAGCTGCTCTGTGCTGCCAGAGGGCTGGAGCTGCTAAAATTAAAGCAACTGCCCCAGATCCGGCATCCTCCAGCGTCTCAAAGAGGGCCAACAGGAAGGTGTGCAAAACCATCTTCGGGCCTAGCTGAAGAAATCTAAAGCACTATACAGCTTAATTCACTCAAAATTTCATACAAATAGCAGTTTTGAAATGAGCAACTATGAATGTTTACTTGTAATTGTGTCTGCACAACACAGTGGTAAATGAAAAATCTTTAACATAAAAAACATATATTTCATCTGTTCCAATCTGTTACCAAATCAGCTGCTATATAATGCAATAGTATATAAAATGCATGTATGTAACAAAATACATAGTAATGAATATACAGTAATGAATGGTTCTCTTAAAAGACAACCCTGGGCATGTGTATATACTTATAATTTTGTATGATGACTTTGTACTGAACCAACCATAACAACAAACTGAGTTGTTGAAGGTGTCTTATCTAACATAACTATGACTGAATAGATTGTTTACTGCATATACTGTATAGCATGTCAACCAATTTTACATCAAAACTATGTCAAAACAGAATGCTTTAACACTTTTACAGGTTTTACATGACAAACCCCTGAGGTCTTCTAAACCTCCTAACACTCCATCACATTCACCATAGTTAAAGGTTAATATAACATTTAGTAAGTATTTACATAACAAATCAAATTGTAAAAATGGCAGCAGCACAATTATTACAGAAATGACAGCAATGCTGCTTTATACAGACAACATGCATTTCATATTAGATTAACTCTCAAATGAAAAACAAGGTGTCTGTTGCAGAACTAAACTAAAATCTAGAGCATTCCAAAAATAATTCATGAGTATTACAGATTACCCTCAGGGCTACTTTAGACCTTAATTGTTATTGATTTACAATCATCAGATCCATTAGGAGTTAACAACCCTAGTATGAATGCTCTCAAAACAAAAATCAGGTTGAGTACAATTAAACTATTTAGTGATTTTGCTCTTTAATATGTACACTGCAATATGACACACACATATATATATATATATATATATATATATATATATATATATATATATATACATATACATATACATATACATATATATGTTTCAGACTTTAAAAGATGAAAACATCTTGAGCCTGACATCAAAGGGCTGGTGCACAGGGCACATATCAAAGATAAACTGCAGCACAGCTCACATTCAAATATGCCAGAGCAATCCTCAGGCATTAGAGAATGAGAAAAGGCCACCTCCTCACCGAACAGCACCATGACTCACACACAGTCACTCCCAGAAAACCACACAAGCCTAGATTTCCACTTCCCAGCATAAATTACTTCTACTCTTCACGCTATAAAATAAAGATAATACAGATAATACAAAAGCAAGATTTGCCTGTGATAATCCTTTATCTAGACTAATGGTGTGGGGATTTTGATTGCGAGAGTCACAGCATGAGATGACATAAGAGAGATGCCCTGTGCATAATCATACCTCATCCTTACTACCAACATATATCCAATAATTCTTTAAATATATCTGCTGCAGCTCTGAAACAATCCCTACCGCTTTTCTCAAGCTAGTTGCCGGGTTGGCGTTACTATGGTTACGAAAGCTGCACTTACCGATGAAGGGAATGGAGTCAAGTGATTCGTCCAAATTACTGGAGCAGAAGGAGGAGTCAAGCCGCTCCCCCAATCTCCTCATGTGCATCTCCCGGCGTGCATCATTGGGCAACCAGCAGACAACACCCCCTGCTGGCTCAGACCCATCCGTGTCATTCACAGCGAGGATGTACGAGGGGTGGCGAAGAGGTTGTGGGGTGCCTTTCCCTGTTGGAGGTTTCTCTCTGAGAACTACACCCTCCGCAAGACTGGACCCATTTACTGGTAACCCCGCGAGATCCCGTGGGTGTGTCCTCTGAGCAGACGCCCCTCCCTGTGGCCTCTGAGGGGGCGGTGCAGAACACGATGCTGACCTAAGTCCCACGGCAGTCTCTTTTCCAGTTTCTGGGCTCTGCGTGGTTTCAGCCCTAGTTCTAGATTGGCTCGATGCAGAATTAGAAATACGAATATTTCCGCTTTGGTCTTTGGGAGGAGGAGGAGGAGGCTCTTTGGCCTGGTTTACGCCATTGCGTGGCCGCTCTGGAAAACCAGCGGTGGGAGGGATGTCCATTCTGGAGCTGTGCTGATGGGAGCCAGCAACGCCCCTGACACTCATGCCGTACCCTGTGGGAGGGCGGTAAAGAAGCGCCCGTGGTGGGAGAGACTGCCTACTAGGACGACTCCTCTGGTCTACTCTGCCGTACAGCTGCCGGTCCACTGCAGCCCATGGCGCACCAGAAACTAGTTCACTGTGTTCCACATAGTCTGACGAATGAACACGGGGCTTCCGCATGAGGCCGTCAGAGGACACGCTACGAGGAGGCCAGTCCCTGGCGTGGACTGCTCTGTCTGCCCCGCTCAGCCTATCCTGTGAGGCACTGCGTGGAGGAAGCACAGATGGGCCCTGGTAAGCCCGTTCATGAGACGTGCTTCTGCGGCGTAACTTGTTTCCCCAGATGGGTTGGGGTCCACAGTGAGGTCCACCGTGGACACTTTGGGAGGCAGCTCGCAGGCTGTCTAAACGCTCCTGAATAGTCCGACTGTAAGTGTGGAGACCTTTGTTATCGATATATTCCCGGTACGTCTGGTAAGTCCGCCAGTCAATGTTTTGGTGAGTTCCAGAGGATGCGGGCGAGTAGTGTGTAGGTGGAATGCCATAAGGATCTCCATGGTAACCTGAAGGGAACATTTCGGCTTTGCGAGGGTGAAGGTATGGTGGGCGACCACCAGACACCGTACCAGGCCTCGCTCTGATCAACATTGGATCCACTAAACCATAGTCCCCCCTGTGACCCATACGGCCCATGTGAACATCAGGAGGTACGACCACTGTCCGAACACTTTCATTGCACACACACACCGCTGTCTGCGTCTTTGGAATTGGTGGTGGAGGTGAGGGGGGTACTGGTATCTCCACACGATATCCTAAATCAGATGGCAAACCCCCCGGGGCTGATGTCTCAGTGGCCTGGGCCATCCCCGGGGGCTTGCAATCTACTCGGGGGTAACATACGGGAGGTGGCTCTGGGATATGGCGGGCATTTCCACTGTAGGCGTCGTGACCCTTAAGGTAGGCATCTTGGGAATAGGCCTGTGGAAGACAGAAAATACATTTAAGCATGGTATGCATTGTAGTAGTGAGAAAACTGGATATTCATGACGACTTCCTACAAATATACTCTGTGTGGGAGGATGGCATTACAGTTTGCATGTGGGAGTTTAACAGGTCATAAGTGTGAGCAGTACTGCCAAGCGCTGGAGAATTTTACAATAACCACAGCAATATTTAACAGTTGAGTACAGACCAAAAACACATGTATAATAAACTACAGAGCTGCAAAGCTTTAAATATGGATTCTTTAGTGTATGATGACAAAAAGTACCGTCTGTTATTAAATCTCAGCTGGAACAAAACAGGTTTAGTCCTTTTAAAACCTGTTATGGTGTTGGGAGATCAATCAGAAAACTCACTATGAGATTGCTAAACAAGCATTAAAGCAGCAGCCTATAAAGATCACAAAATAATCAATTTAGATGAACAAGAACGTAATGTTAACTGACCGTTTGGGTCACCACACGTGATCGAAGAGACACAGATGCCAGAGGTGAACGAACTCCCTGGTTAGCTACGGTACAAAACCTGACCTCCGTAATCATGTTAAAATCCACAATCCAGAGTAAACAACTACCACAACAGTTCAGTTAAAGCATGAGCAATGTCAGATCCAAAACAAATACCAGCTTCCATTTTGTTTGTCTTATTTGGTAAGATTTCTTAGCTTCCAAAACATGACAGCTTCTTCATTAGTTGCACATAAGTAGACTTTCAACCTATCATATTGTGTTACATTCCTTTTGTATAACTATATGAACTAAACCTGATATCAGGAATAGGGAACTTTGCCCCTCCTTTTATGAAATGCCACAGAAGGTGTGTGAAGTTACAGAGGCCAAAGTTCTTTATTGAAAAAGAGGGGGGAAAAAAATGGAAGGATAAAAGGGGCGAGGCACAGCAAACATACCCGCTAAATACAGCTGAGCACTACCCACAAGCCTGAATCAAACAGGTCACATAACCTTTGTTACGACTGCTACGTGCAACACGCTTGACGGTAGTATGCTAAATGGGAACGTCATGACAGTCAGCTGAAAAAGACGAGGGACAGAAAACCAACCACCAACAGCAAAAACAACAACATGCGTTACATTCAGAAACAGAAAAATAACATCCAATCAATGTAGCATTTCAGCACATTTGCTTACCAGACTAGTGATTTCCAGCGAAAACTGCAGCCATTACATCACAAACCAACAGAGGGAAAAAAAGAGAATGGAAGGGAAAATAAAGAAGACCCAACATATCAAGTACATCCAAAACCAAAAGAATAAGAGTCTGCGAAAAGACAGTTGCTGTCACTGTGAATATTTCTGTACAGAGCGCAAAAAATGCACAGGAGCTGCAATGCTGCCAGTGAGGAGGAACCGTGGGAAGACTGTCACGTTAGTAATGCCACCTGCTCGTTCTCGACGCTCCCAGTCGAGGTGGGGGCTGAGGTGCTTGCAGCCTGCCTCGCGTAGTAGCGATCGGTTTTCCATCTCTCTCCTCTCCATCCATCCATCCATCTGTAGACAGATTACTCCCTGATCACACGCTCCCACCCTCCCAGCTAGCGTGTCCACTGGATCGTTCCCACCCTCCCTCCCTGGAAAGCTGTAACCATTCACATGTCGGAGGCAGATGCTTGATTATACATTCAGCTCAGATGGTACAGCTTCCCCCTCCCTTCCCTTCTCTCGTCAGCTTGCGCCGCTGCCTGATAGACTAACCTGTCTACGACACACAGCAGTCAGCTGACTCCAGCTGATCTAATCTTGTCTCTCCTGCCTCTCTCTCTTTCTCTCGCTGAGATCCTTAAGCCACTGCCCACTGTAGCATCCTTACTACGCCTCTTCAGATCAACTCTGTTAGTGTGACTAATGTCACAAAAAGCACCCGGATGGATTAATCCTTCAACCAGCTGAACTGCCGTGCTTACACAGCTACGTTTGCTGCACTGACACACACAAACAAACAGTAAAGCACAACATTTTATTCTCAATAATAGTAATTTAATAACAGATAATTTATTTAAATCAGCATAGGAATAATATGCACTGTAATACAGTAAAATACTCACAAAACCAATAAATGTCACCATTGAGAATAATGACAATAACAAAATATTCTAATGTAAACTGTCAGGATGCATTAAAGTAATGTAATTCGGTACATTTTTTTATAGATGCTAGCGAGAACTCCCACTTCAGTGCAGAATTCCTGGTTGGCCAATGCTTGTGATTATGTCCCAATGGCCAAATACAGTCAAATTAATCACCCTGGTTTAACAGGTTGACCAGTAACAAAAACCAAACAGATAGAGATGTTTGATATTAGATATTATCAAAAGACAAATTTAATTTAGTATTTTTTTGCAGCACAAGATAAATTTCACTCTCAAAACATGCAATTAATATGCCACCCAATAATAAAAAGTCTTAAGGACTATGATTTTCAGAAACTCAGTTTACTGAAAAGCAGTTATTCCACTACAGTCTGAACATGAAACAGCTGAGGTGCTTTGAGCCTTTGCCCGCAGCCAGAGAGTTCAAACGATGCTTACAAGAGTAAATGGCACGCATTAAAAGTTAATCTAAAGGGCAAACAAATAAGTGCAGGACTTGCCGATCACAGAGAACGTGTGGACAGTATTAGAAATCATGAAAAGACTAGCAAATAAAACTAGAACATAAGGTCATTTTTCACACAAAACAGTCAGAACACGAGTCTGATCTGGACAATATGGATGAGTCCTGTATTCCATTTATAACAAACTTACAGTTAATCTACAGAAATAAGCCATGTTTTACTACTACTCATGTATTAAGTTTGAATACATATGGAAAAACAAAACTGTTGGGGAAGCAAATAATAAAATAGTATAACATAGTTTAAAACAGACATGCATTTTTCATCAGGCAGCACAGCAGAAAATCTTTCACTCATGTCATGACTAGCTAAAACCAGTAAACTCAGTTACTTTGGCTTAGTATCTGGAAAAGATTACCAGAAACATGGATGACTTGATGCAAGTCAACCCACAAAAATTAAATTTTTAACAACGATTAAAAAAAGACCACATAGCAATATGATGGACAAACAAGCTGAGCTACACTAAGAATCGGTTACCAGGGACAACGCGTCATTATATAGTTAAATGGCAATTACAGAAAAAGAACTGACCGCAGAATTTCCAACTGACCAATCATAATTAGGCATGCCAGAGAGCTGTGTAATAAATAGCTGTTTTATAGTTTCTAGAATTATAACGATATCTGAAATAGTTACTCTTAGACCAAGGGTCAGTAGCATATAAAGGATGGGTCTGTATCAGAGCCGTGTATGTGTGTGAGAGAGAGTCCATGTGCCAGGCCCCAGCTGGCATCTCTCTCCCAGCTGAGCGGCTGCTTCAACACAAACAGCCTTTCATGAAGCGAGAGCTTCCATCCTGCCTCAGAGAACATCCTGCTCCACACCTCTCCAAACTCTAAAGCTTCATTATACTGCAGCTTAAACTAACCTCACAAACCACAAGTTTATCATTTTCCATTAAAGTAAATTATCTAAAGTCGGCAAGCCCAGGAGCAACAAAAACGAGGAATCGAAACACATTAGAAAGTTGGTCTCTTTGCACTCCATCTGGTACATAAATCAAGTCAATAAGAATATTTGAGAGTCAGTCACAAGCCCTAGAAACGCAGTGCAACAGTAAACTGGTGTAATAAAATGTACTGTAGATGATGCAGGACAGATGAAGTGATGACTGCACAGTTGTGTATAATTGAGGGCAGCTGTGATGGCGTGAAAGTTTGAGGCTCGCTGGAAAAGGACAGGATGCAGTGTCCTGGTTTGCAGTCCCAGATACGGCAGCACTCAGAGGAAACCGCCTTCTTCCTCTAAAACGGGTCAGAACCTTCATTTCCATGGGTGTAAATAGAACAAGTTCCGCCCGATGCATAATTAAGATACAGTGCATATGAAGACCTCATTAGAATCAGGACCGCACAATTAGTCAAATTAAAATGATGAAATGGCCTAGTGCCAATCTGGACCAATGAGATTTCACTGCGGGTGGAACGGCTAGTGCGATGACGCAAAAGTAGAAAGCAAGCGAACAGCAAAATGCCCTGTCATGTATTATTTCCAACACAAATAGAAAATCTGTAAAAACTTACCAGTTGTAGAATATCTTCATCTTTTGGCATCACACACAATTCCAAAAATGTATGACTAGATAAAGAAAAAATATATTTTTAGGTCACAATCAGACATTTTTCATCATCATTAACAAGACACTTCAGACAAACTTTTCGGCTAAATAAATATCTACAAATGTAGATGTGAAGTGTAAGACTTTCACCTGTTTTGGATGAGGCAAATGACCTGCGAGTACGTCTTCCCAATAATGCTCTCACCATTCACTTTTACTATTCGGTCTCCTGTTGACAGACAGTCCCATTATTAGTTCCATTAAAAAGCCAAACAAAATGATGTGCTCTCTCTAAAGTGATGGTGTAATTACCAGTGCAGAGTCCGGCACTGTGAGCGGGCCCTCCCTCTTTGACCTGCTTCACAAATATCGTGTCCATGGGCTCCAGTCTGTTCCGCGGTCTCCCTGGAAACAACAAAAGCAGCAGTGTCACGAGTGGCCCAGATCACAACAACCCAGAGCCAGGAAGAACCGAGCAGTCACAAGATCAAGCCGCAATAAACATTTTTAACATACAAGCTCCAACTAAACGTTTAACCCATCGAATGGAAATACTATGATCTCATCTAAAAATGACCTAACATTCAATGTGACAACCCTCTGCCCTTAAGGGAGCACAATACTTGGCTTGATTCTCATGTAATCTGCCAATACACAGATCCTATAGTCAACAACTAACACTACAGATTCCCTGAGGATGACAGCGATGTAATGCTAAAGCAGTGGCCTATGTTTACTTGCACATAAGGGAAAAGGCAGTTTAAAGTAGGGCAGGCGATTTTTTCTCCTAGTGACGAAAGTGACTTTAATCATGGTAACAGAAGGCTTTATTCACACTGCACCCAAACCTGACTCAATTTAAAAACTAATCTTTAAGGCTAACTGTCTGCACAAAGATTTTTAAAAAAATAATCATTTAGATTTGTTTATTAAGACAGTGTAATTAATGAGTGCAATGAGTCCACCTGCATCAGTTGCCATGGTAACCACATAGGCATCAAATGCATCAGACACATTTTTAAACATGCAAATCTGTCACTATGTGTGCGTAACACAATTTAACAAAAACGAATAAAAAATTTGATTATACAACAAACTAAACTAACTGGAGTCAGATCACAAAAACAACCAGATCTGCTGCTTGTCTTGAAGAGCTACAGCCACTCAAACGTGTTCAGAATTCAGCATGACACTAACACAAACAAACTCACTTAGGCTTGGTGTACAGATGCTCTAATTGTTTTCAGACTTTTCAGGAATGTAAGAATGTAAAACTGAAATGCAGTGAAAGTGAAGTCTTAAGTGAAAGCAAATATAAGGGTGTAGCTGTGCTGAAGGTATGAAGGTGTGGGATGTATGCAGTCACACAAGTCAGGCATAATACAGAGAGCCTGGAAAAAAGATGAAACTGTAAGCTCTCTTTAGTAACTGCTTCAAAATACAAAAAATAATTAACCACTTTTCATAAGATGTGGAGATTAAACAAGAAAAGGTGAACATCTGTGCCATTATATTATGACATTCTCATCGTGAAATTGCAAAGGCTCCAGTCAATATACGTAGGTCTGTACTACAGGTTGTGTGTTTCTAAAGTGTTTGCTTGAGGTCTTGCCTGTATTGATTGCTGCAGTGAGACTGGGGCATTATATTCATATTTAGAGTAAAAGAAACCAGTGTGGGTGTTCAATACAGATCTCAGTGCAAAAATACAAAACGTTACTGAAACTGACAAGCAGCAAATACTACATATCACATGATGTGCACTGTTTAAAATAAAAAAAATGCACATTAACATTTTTGCACATTAAAAATGTGTTTGCTGTAGAAAAGACTACAGTCCCATAAGATATGGACTATGCTCAACATAGAACTACTTGCTGTAGAGTATATACTAGTCTGTGAAAAACAGACTTAAGTTTAAAAATGTAATTCTGAGATAACAAGCATCAAAGTTTGATTTCACCTATTCATTTCACTATGATTTCAATCTTTGACATGACCTTACTCAGACAATATTAAAGATATCAATGTTAAATTCTTTACATAGAATGATTTTATGTAGAAAACATAAAAATCACAAAAAATGACTTTAGCTGGGTTTTCACAGACTGGGTCACATATACATAAACAGTTGCTCTGTGCAATTTCGTATAAAAAAAATTCATCCATTTAGTACAAATAAAAAGAGTTACAAATACTCACAGTTAAAATTAAAGGTCAAAGTGAGAACATTATAAGTGGAATGATTTCCAAGTAGCAGGTTATCTAGGTAGTTCATCCAGACAAAAATGTGTACTACACAAAGTGTAGATGTTTTTTTTTACTGTAAAAATGCAGTTTTAGGCACAGCCCTGCCTCTCCAGTGCTGTGATCGTTTGAAAAGATTTAATGCGCCCTCTTGTGTTATCTATCATACACTGCAGTTTTCAATAACATACTTCTGAAATATTTTAATGCATACAGTCACTGGCATTTCTATGAAAAACACAAAAAATCAGCACATTGGATTTTTTCCAAAAATAACAAAAGATGATTTGTAGATGCACTGATTTGGATCATGAACACAAATCACAGTACAAACTATTTTATTTATATACATGCACATATAAACTAAACAAAAAAAGCCAGAGCTACTAAACCTGTACACAAGATTTATAGACAGACCAGACCTGAAGCATAGTAAAACTCTTCCGGCATTCACACAGCATGCAAATTCAACATTTTACTACCACATATCCTGGGATAAGTTTAGGTAGCTTTTTTTATTCTCTGTTTTGCGTACAGAATTACATGCTCACTACATTTTAGAGAGGTTATGTAAGACTTGCAAGTGTGTTTTGACTCTTGTAAAAACCATACATCAGTACGACTTGGGACAAAAACTACCAGATTTTATAAAATGTTGGCATTCAAACTAATTTTACAGTGATTCGAGGGAAAACTGTTTCAGACCTGCACCATTCAAAACTAGTAGATGGAAGTGGTTATTATTAATAGCTGAATAAATCTGCGACGAAATTTGGATTTGTTACAAAAGTGGTGCTCACTAACGTCCTTTACAGTCACTGGTCAACTAGTCGACCATCCTGACTCATGAGCATTTACTCATGAGTATGTTCTGATCAACTAAGAAAAGAAAAACGTAGTAACACGTTATAGTAGTAGACCTGTCCTGTCTACTCTGGTAAAAAAGCAACATGTAGTTCAAATGCTTACATGAGATAATGGCCAAAACATAAGACGAGCAATAGAACATGACAAGACATTATGGGAGAAAAAGATTTATACTTGGTAAGAATCTTCTTTGAGTGATGCGAGTGATTTCTGTCGCCCTGACAGAAAAGGTAAACAATAGAATATGGCATTTATTCTGTGGGAAAGATCTTGGATTTAGATGATCATTCCTAAATTATTATGACCTAAATTTATATAATAATTCCTAAATTATTATGTAAATAAAACACAGCATTTCCACACAGATGTTCTTTCATCCTCATTCACCATTCTTTAAAAAACATACTTGCTTGCCTCAGATGCAAAAAAATGTATTGTGGTATGTGGAAATGTTTTTTATAACCATAAGTAGTAAATATAAAAATTATGATCATTTTAACAAAAAACTGTGTTGGTCAATTCATATCACAGTAGTTATCTGCACTGCAAACAAGTCAAACAGTAATGTGTAAACTATAGTAAAGGACTGAACGAAGGTGATCTTGACAAGGTTTAGACAAGGATCTCTTGAGGCATCTCCCAGCCCACAAATAACACAACCTAGACACAACACAGTGTTAAACAAACAAAATAAAGCACAGGTACAGACACTAAGGAAAAGCCACCCGACTGATAAAGTTTAAAAGCCTTCAAAGAAAAACAAGCATAACAGTTCATAACAGATCAACCTACTAACAAATACATTTCAGGACAGTTCCTATCTGACTGCAAATGATTTTTTAACAGCTGCATATGAGATCTTGCTGTCATTCAACAATCTATCGACTAGTCAGTGTTTGATAACACGTACTTTAGCACATCCCTGATTGAGACCAGGCTAGAAAGATCAACTACCCACTAGGAAAACAGATCAAATATATGAAAGCAGGCAAGCTCTTTTGCAATAAAATGCTGCAATCTTTAAAAACACACACATCAGGTCAAAAGTTCACACAGTGGAGGGTTAAGCAGGGGAAAGAATGTGGATGAGTTATTTCTGGCAGCTATAGACGATTGCACTGAACCGTGTCATGACAGTGATCAGTGATGGGAGCTGAATAAAAGCCTGTCAATCACAGAGAGAAGAAATGCCCTGATTCTGTATCGCTTATTGGGTGTAGAAAATCCATATTAAACTAAACACAGCAACTCTCAAAAAACTGGACGCGTTATAACAATTAAATAAAGTTTTTTCAAAGCAAATATGAATGTCAATACTAATAAAAGTAATAACTTACCTCTGGGTGCATGGTCATCATCCTAGAAAAAAGAATATAACAACATTAATTTGTATGGTTAGGAAAGTCCACACCAAATTTCTGTAAAAACACTGTAAATTTGATCAGAATAAGAATGTCCATCCTTCAAAGTTCATTAAACTTTTTTGTTTTTACTTTACTACTAGAACTATTACTAAGAGAATATAATTTCCTCTTTTGTATTTTTAATATCGTATCCTTTCTAAAAACAAAATGCAGATCTTTACATTATAAAATGAATACTGAGGGTAAAAATAGTTTTTATTTATTGTAATCAATTCCTTTATTTAGATGTAACGTTACTAGCAGCTGCTAGTAATATTGATAATTTACACTACCTTAAAATTTGAGTGCACAGCTGACTCCGGTGGGTACACAATAAAGTGACGCAGAGTAAAGCCAAAGCCTTGTGAAGTGCGGCGCAGACGAAGCGTCTTTGGTCCTGGCCAGCAAAATGGCTCTTCCTCTGGCTGGAAGAGCACTCTTGAAACATCACCCTCATCTGCAACATCCTACAGAAAAACAAACAAAATCATGTAAAAGCAGAAGAAGAACTGTGGACAAACAAACAAACAGCCATTCTGGAATATTTCTCTGCACTTCTTAAATGTAACTGGCTCTTAATTTCCAGCCCTCTCAACATTTAGACATTTAATTCCGCTTTAAACTATCAGTAAGTATAATACTATTTGACTGTGTAATACAGGTTTAGATCAGTTATGCAGAACTCTACACCCTAAAATCTGAGAAGAGAAGCAATCTTTTTATCATTATCTCATTTGGGTGAATCACATTTGTAAACAAGATAACACTGGACATGGGTTTCACCGCCTTCCCCAAGCAGAATCAGTGGACAACCACACCCTGGAGACACTATTAGATATGCCTGTGGTAAATGTCAGAATTTGTTTTAGAGAAATAAAGTTTGATTACTGGGAAGATAATCACATAAATACATATTCAGCTTAGTTCCCAAACTAAAGTAGGATCAGCACAGGGATGAATCAGACCTGCTGTGACATCATTGACATTTTCCTCTACATAGTGAAAACACCCACTGAAGGTTGAGTCAAGGCTGGCCTGATGTCATGTCTTGAGGGTGTGGGTGAAAATTAATTTTCTTGAGGAATATATTCTCTCATCCAATCAGACTCAAAGATGAAACTATACCTGCTTTTCTAAAAAATAAAACTTTTAACATTATTGATTATTTACAGAAAAATATAGTCAATTATACAGGGTTTAATGTATGTCATTATGGTAGTGTCACAAGCAAAATGTGAATACGTTTCAAAAGTCTAGGGCCTGCTTCAGAGTCACCATACCTTATATTTGCAGAGTGGGCATTCTGTTTCCGGCATGCACCACTCCGTTTACATAGTATTTATAGCCTCACACCTTCCCAATTTTCACACCCTAACCTTTACTGCCAAACCTACTCCAGCAAAGGTGTAAGAGCCCAAGCATTTCCTCTTCACAAACACAATCCGATACGTAAAACGCCTCATTAACAGCTGCCAATGTTCACAAAAGCTTGTAATTGTGTTTTACAACCAATATATAAATCACATTCATTGTGAATTTGTTATTATGCCTTTAAATTACAAGAACATTATTTTGCCATCCCGTAAATTTATATTTACTGGTAAAAGTTATTATGCAAACACCACTAACCAGTAACATTTTTGTTGTTAAACAGAAAGTGGCATAATGATGTTGATGGGTACTACACAGTATTGAGTATTTGAGTCTATATTAAAACTTAAATAAATACATAAAAGTGAAAAATCTGTAAACAATCTCTACAGAATGTGGAACTGTCTTTTCTAAGACTTTCCAAGATATTTCTAAGATATCTGCAGTGCAAATTTCATCACCTCTTTAATAACTGCTTGATGAGGTCACTACAGCATGGAAATGGAAAAAGACTCCAAGGCATTTGTCAGGTGTGTGCTAAAGAACACAGACCTATTAATGTGTAGCACACTATGAGGCTTTGCTCTATTTTGATCTTCAGGTTCCTTTCACTGCTGGAATCCACTCACATGGTCACAAATTCTGTTATGTGCAGTTAAGGAACAAGTTAATAAGTGTGAAACACAGCAAGTGCACACGAAATCAGAGCGCTTCTGTGAACTTGTGAAGCAGGTTTGTGACAACAGCTGTGACAATTTTAAAATACTGTAATCATGATTAAAACTGATGATCAATAGTAAAGATAATGTAAAAGATTTCGATTTCTAACATCAAAGTGACCACACCTCAAATCACCCTGTTGTGATAAGCTTATACTTATGAAACAACATAAACATTTCACAGACTTTTTCATTTCCTGAGACATCTTTATTTTATATTGTATAAAAAATAATGTTCTTTTTCACTGACTACTAGGGCCCCCATTAATATTTTAGCTGTCCAATGTTACCATTTCCCAACTTAACGCTGGACAAAGGGTCTATAGTGGTGAAGCTGGTGCCCTAAAAACACGTGTCCACCATAAAATGAAAAGAACACAGGTGGACATAACAGTTTATGTTATCCGAGTCTGTCCATTATCTACATTTTATTCTATCCCATGCTACATCACACAAGTGGACAGGATCCATTCATAATGTGTCACTCAACAAAAAAACTAATGATAACACAAGCATTTCATTTTCACATATGTATTCGGAAGCATGCCTCGCATAGAAATATTGAAGAAAAGTGTCTTTTATGTGTGATCACAATCCCAACCGGATGCAAATCAGGACTAGTGCTCAGTCATGCGGAATAGATGTGGTGGTTTCGCTTTGGGACGAGGCTTTACTATTTCAAACATTCAGCAGCTCCAGAGCCGACATTCCTGCACTTTACCTTTAAAGTGTGCTGACCTCTAAACTTCTTACTACCACCTCCATATGCCAAAACACAAGAGAAACATAAATGGTAGTTTGTTGTATTGCAGATTTTTGATAAAGTGATGCTTTAAAATAAACAGAGAAAAACAGCTGAACAAGATGTTGAATGCTGTAAAACCATGTTAAACATTCTCCAACACTACTCTGTAAACACTCGCAAGCTAAACTTCAGACAATATTTAAGAATTGTAATACTATTCCCTATTTCACAGACAGCTGTGCTTAATTTACTTGTGCAAACAGACAAAAACAAAGCATAGCTGAAACTGCAAATGTACTTGTTTTGACAGCATTATGGAGTATGGTTAGGCTAATCAAACAGCAATAAACGAAGTTCAAGAGAATCCAGTTTGGGAATTTGCAATGATAATCTAAACTGTGCAAACAGAAGTTCTTCATGAGCTTAACAAATGCCATTTGTCTAAACGTAGCCTTACATCTCCAATCTATCGACTGTTACATTTTCTTACACGGCATCAACACTGGACACAACAAAGCTAGGTAGACACTTATTCTACTATAGTCAGGTGTAATATCCATATCATTAAACTGGTATAAAAGAACCATTGTAGGGAAACCACTAATAAGAGTCTTAGAAAATGGGCAGAGTAATCCAGCCACTGATAAATAATGTCTGTAAAGCTCAAGGTTGAGTGCTCTTATAATTTGATGGAGATCATCTAAATTTACAATGTGGTGAGAACTACACGACCACCCAGAACACCAATACAGCTTTCAGGCACTGCAGATGAAGGCAAGCTAAAAGTGGCACTACTGACCGCAAACCGCAATGCTCTGCAGGTCTATGATTCTTCTATAATCTTAACAGTGCTTACACTTCCCTGTCGGGGAAATCCCACAGTGTGTTTATGTGTGGAAGCAGCATTTAAAGGGAAGTGCAACATGCACTTTTAAGACTCATGATTACCAAAACATAAACAGTGTATCATTTTCTGGTATAAGGTAACAGGTAACAGGATGGTCTACTACTGAAGTGCAAAGATGAACACCATTGAAGCAGCAGTTCAACCAATAATGAATATTCCATCATGGGTTACTTTCGTGTCAATCCACTCCCATATGCCGTAACTTGGAAACTTTGCTGAACATCCAGTGTTTGTTTCAATAATGAGAATAAAAACAGCATACCATAAAGTACCACTAAAAATGGAAAAATGTAATCATGAAAATAAAAACTGCCCTTGACAACAGTGTTAAAATCTCATTCTTTTTGCATATTCAAAGTATCACGTCACCAGTAACACACCAAAATACCACTTGACGATGTTGAACCTAGTGCAGTGAAATTATTTATCGTGCAAATATAATACTGTTAATAAAATATTAATATTCTTTTATAATAATTTATTTATTTATTGGGGAGGATGAAGAAACATTACTGCTTAAACAATGTCAAATCTTTGTTGCTGCTTTTAGAAAATATAAAATGGCATTATCTTAAAAACAACACAACCAGAAGGGGAGAGTGTGTCAAACTGTGTTTGTGTAGGTGTGTGTTTTTTCCTCTGTCTCCTCTCTCCATCTTGTTAGACTGTGTTTACGTAACAGAGTCGTGCCACTCATGCAAAGTGGACACACTCCCCCACCCATCCGACACATGAAGCATGAGTGCTTTGCTCAACCACATACTCTATGATACAACTTTTAAAGAGTGAGAATATTAGCTGAAGGTGAAAAACAACAGCTATGATTCAAACTATAAAAACTGGAAAAAATAGACCATGGTTGATGTGATATTCCACTTGTAAATGTTTTGATCAGAAGTCAAAAATCACTTGTGGATGCTAAATTCATCTCGCCACTAGGCTGTGAAACCTTTATAATACTAACTCTAGAGTCCTAGAGGCCGTGATGGGCACAAGTACCTGAACGCTCAAGTACTTTGTAAAGTTTATTTTTGTGATGAATACAAACCATCTGTAATGAATACAAACCTTCCACAGGGGAAAAAGTTTTGTTTAACAAACCACATTTGTTAATTTGACACGTAGACAACGTTATCAACCAGGACCGATAATATTAAAATCATGTTGTTGCAAAAAACTTCTAGATGAAGTCCAGCTGAACAAATCCAAAATACACAGAAATGGTAAAAAAAATAGTAGAACTATTTTTGTACATGTATGCCGACCACATTTTACTTCTGCAACAGCTCAAGGAAAGTACAGGCTCATTTCACACTCCAGCAAACAGAGGTGCAGGTTTCAGGTTATTTCCATTCGCCCCACTGGCACATTCTACAGACATCCAGGAAAAACCTGGCACAAATACCACAAATATCTGTGATACCCTTTTATACACACACAATCCCATTGTTTTGGATGGGTAAGGAGGACCAGCTCTTTAGGATACGTTGCAAACCTGTTTATAATTCATGATGAGCACAGTTGCACCTGGACAACATGTTGCGCTCCCTGGGGATGGCTGGGATCACATCAGGCATCAGAATTTCCCTTTTAGATGCCAAGACACTAGACAATCTTCCTTATGTTCCTTTGACTGATAAACACATGGACATCTGATAATGGTTAACAAGATAAAATGTTTTCTACCCTGTCCCTGCAGGAATCTTGCATTGAAGTGTATATGATACTGGTTCTTTGGCTGGCAAGGATGCACAATACATTCAGAAGACAAGCACAATTGAAGGCAGGACCTCGGGCCCAAAACGGTAGTCCAGGTGACATAACCAATAACAACAGCCCAATCACAAAATGTCTGATTTTCATATTGTGTGAATCCATGAGGTCCTGCTGATGAAACATTTGTAACATGTCGAAAAACTCGCTCGTAAACTGAGGTACTAGATTCAGGCATTCTAATGTTTTGCATACATGAACAATCCAATTTCTATCATTGTACGAGTCAAATGACTAATTATTACCATCCCAAATGGATGAATCTGACTAAACTAAATGTACCAGGCATGCTGCTCGTTTCAGACATTGTACAGTGGCTGGAATCAATTTGTCTTTCTCTATTAAATTGTTAATGTATTTTCCCTTCCGACACAGGAGTTAATATATGACAATCAGAAATATGGCTGAGAAACTGGAAAAAACAACCCATGGCAAAAAAGCAAGAAATGTTTAAACAAACTCTTACTACAGTGTGCCTGTAAGAAACCTGCAACATAATCAGCTTATCAGGTTACATTATATCCACTAAGGTGGTGCTAATGTTTATAACGTGTATTACTACCTTATGCAAATATTTATTTAAATAAATCTTGCAGACAAGACTCAAATAAGTTAACCATTATTGTATACATAAGGTACAGCTACTTAAAATGGACAGTGTGCTCAGTGTCTGTGTCTACTTCTTGTTGTGTTTTCTGGTTAGGCATCTATAAATATTTAATAAATATTTATCCCACAACTTAACCAATGTCTACTATAAAGCAGTACCAGGAAAGGTCAGTCAACCTCACCAAGGCATCATTATTCGATGAGTAAACTGTGGTCAACCAAACAAAATTTAAGAAAAATCAAGAAATGCAGGGCGCAACAAAAAGAGAGAAACAAAATACATTTTTGTTTTTACACTTTTCATTATAAGGAAAAAGGGCAAATTAAAGATCTTGAAAATATTTCGCACCACAACAATCTGACACGATCCTTTATTCTTGTAATGAAAAGCCTGTATAAATTTCATGCATGAGAAAACTGAGAAACTTTGACCTGCAGGCCTAAGGAACTAATATAAGGATTGTTAATATAAAATGAACTAATACATCGTAAAACTAAAAATAAAAAAGTGACTAATTAAAACCCTGTGATAATACAGAGTTTGGCATTTTCATTCAATAAACTCCCAGCTTATCTAATCAGCATGCAGGCAACAAGTTTCCCTTCCACACTGCTCAGTATGAAACCACATCACCCAGTAATGAAGACAGACCTACTACTGGCAGACAAGAAACATCCCTTCCCCATTTGAGCAGAAAAACAGAGACACTGCAGCATATTAGATTAAAGGGGAGGCCTGATGTGTGCAGAAATAAATAGATTCTATAAATAAGTGACCTTCAACCTGCTGTGAATGTGGGCAGGAGTTTATACAAAGGTCTTCATTCAAACAGCCAGTGGAGAGATGTCTGACCGCGCACAAAAATGCTAATTCACGGGAGTGAACTAATACCAGTCGGACAACAAAAACCAGCACAAACGTATCCCTACTTCGTGGGATGGTCGGTATTACCAAAACTTATACTATCGACTTGAAAATGGTGTCATGTGAGTCATACAGTCAAAATTCCCTGTTCATACAAAAATCCATTACAGTTAATGACAAATAATCTATAATGACTCATTTACAGCATACTGATATTTTTTGTTGAACATTGTTTGTTGAGACACCTTATGTCTGTACTTTTGTTTTATAGTCTGTGTAATGTCTGCTTGAATTAGCCAAATTTGAAGCATTTGTCAAACAACCATAAACCACACCTCTCTCTGACTGTACATCATTTATTACACAGAGTCCACTACAATTAAGATGGCATTGTGAACCAAAAGCAACCTAACAAAATTCTTGCCTTCTTCTATTTTTGATTACAGCATGTTTTCACACTCTCACACATAAACCGTGTAAAAAGTAAAGCAGTCATTCTTACTGACTGCTGCACAAATAAACTACAAATGCAAAATATCTAGTGGTTAACATTTCAACAGTCACACATAATCAACAGTCATACTATTTACATTATCATTTTTAGACATTTTTACTTTTTATTTAAACCAATAAAATTACAGCTCTTGTAAAATATTTGATTAAAAATAACTTAAACACACTCATGTTTGTGAGGAAAGACTGCTTAAAATGGGAACAAACCCAAAAATGTCTGGTGTTACTAAACTAAACTAAAAAAGCAAACAGATTTTCCCTTTATAACCAAGTCAGCATAACTAGTCCAGCATAAAGCCACTGAAAAGAACATAAAAAGTAAACGCTATAAATTCAACCTCTACATCAAAAGCAATATTGCAAGTATTACTGGACTGTCAGCACTCAGATGGTCACCACATTGACCATGTGTTTAAAGAAAGGGGCTTCTCATCAGCTGTTTGCACTGTAGCAGCACTGAGATCTGGCTGCGTGGTTAAGACTGTTTAGAAAAGCTTCCCCCACAGCACGCTCACAGATAAACGGATGCTCCTCGCTAACAAAAAAGCCTGCCAGGGAATTTCCTTCATGAGCATCCAAGGAATTTTATTTCTTTGCTGCAAACATTTATGATTACAGATTATAGAACTTTATGTTTCTCTCCAACTACAAAGGAATGTCAGACAACAAATAAACTTCAGACAGTGAACCAGAAGGGTAAAATCCAGACGATTCTGTGCTATGGGCCAAAATGTGCATCAAAATGCCATATTTGCAGGACAACAAAGTTTTAACCATTTAACCCAAAGAAAAAAACCTTCTGGACAAAGAAAAGCCCAGCCATACAAATGTCTGCTTTTGTTTGACTCACCACATTAGACAACACAACAGGTTTTAGCACAAACAAATATAACTATAACTTCCATGATACCACCAACAAACATGAAGTAGGAACTGTAATGTTTGAAAATACTGCATAAAAAAGAAAAGAGCATTTCCAACCAAAAGAAGAGTCTACAGCTTACATTCAGGATATAATGAGTCCTTTTCACTTGGCAAAGTTGGCTAAGGAAACAGCACAGTCAGTGACACAACAACAACAGGCCGTACAACAGCGCAGTTTAATTTCATCTTGTGACCTGAACAACATGTTTTTGCTGAGAGCTTTCCAGCTAAATTCCATGTCACTGCGAGGACATTGCAAACAAGAAGAAATTATTCTCAATCATACCTCACATATCACATCATGCCTTAACCAATAAAATGGTGTTAAACTTGATACGTTAATAAACAGTAGGCTTGCATGGTGCAATTTTATGTAAAGACTTTTTTGTATATATACCATCACTAAAAATAAAAGTTTTTAGACCCTACTGATAACTCTAAAATCAGCCATTATAAGGATTTTTTATAGAAAAAGCCAGCTTATTGATTTCCGCATCTACTTATAACAGAACTTGGCTAAATCCCATAAAGTAAAGATCAGGGCACAATATCGGTCCAAAGCTAGGCTGGTAACAAAAACACTGCTGGTTTAAATCCCACATGAATTGATCCATGGATCCATCAGAGTTATGGCACTCTATGTAATAAGTGTACTGTAACACGGGTCTCACCTCGCAGTGTGGAGATACACCAGCATAATTCAGTTCATCATCGTCGTCATCATCATCAGGTTTCCTCCAATGTGTCGCCATCATTTCACTTCACACAAAATCCGGTGTACCGTTGTAGCCCACATGTAGAGAAATATCCTCAAATTGTCTCTGAGGTCACACTTCAACATCCAACTCAATCCCATTTTCCACATGCATGAGTAAGTGACCCTGGAAGAGCAACAAAAAAGAGCAATAATTAAACAAAAAAGATAAAAAGTTTTCATTACTAATAACCCAAATTGACCACAAGTGTTGACTTGACAACTGTGCAATTTTGGTGTTTTGGTTGTTTTACATTTTTGTAGTTTTAAAGCGAGTCTTCGTGGCACACATTCATATTTATAAAAATGCTTTACCCCAATTTCTGATTTGAGTTTGACAGGTGCATTGAAACCCAACTGAGAGCAATAACTCATCAAGTCCCCTCAATATAAACCCACCCAAAAATCGCTTATTGCAGCAAAACACGAGTCTTTCCCTCGGTGCCACATGGTTGCCTTTGCCTCCCTCTTTCTCCATTAAAAAACTCGAACAGTGAGATATCAAACACGAGACCAAATTAAACATGCTTAATCTCGTTAAAACAAAATGATAACCCGTGATAGAAAGAATTATCGGAATGTAAGGGACGAGGATTGATCTGGTGGAGTTGCACTCAACTGGTGTAGGAGCGGCTAACAGCGCTGGAAACTTTCTGCTTTTGATTGATGTCGTGCACTTAAACTCAACTAACAACATATACACACTTCAAAGTGTCTAACTTTCTTTAATGCTGTTAACATACGCATCCCACCCAGGGATATGTAAAGTTTGAGTGTTTTGAGTGATATGCAAAGCCACGGGCTCCAGTTAGCATGAGTAGCTAGCAAAACAAAGTAAAGGCTAACTGGTATTGTAATGGCTAGCCAGCACCTACCTGTTGGGAATAAAGCGCTGATGTAACGTTGTGAACGCCCATTGCGGAGCAAAAATCTCACAAAGTCGGTAAAATCGTCTAAACAGGAGGGAAAGTTCGTGTCATATCCCAGTTCCAAATCTTTTTGATGGATAAAAAGAGTAAGAAAGTTTCCTATTCCCGGTCCAACTCAACACGCGCGCGCACAGCACTCGTTGGATCCGGGCTCGAGCGCTCACGGAATCCTTGGAAACGCCACCCTTTCGCGAGCTGGCAAACCAGCGTCCAATCAGATTAGTTGTAACGTTTCTTGTTTAAATTTCATCCAATGGGCAATGTTGTTACAAATGTATTTTTCTCAAAACAATATGTTGCCTTTATGAAGTATGTTTTAAAATATTACACATTTTTGTATTAACAAATACGCTTAAAAACGTAAATTTTCAAGGTCCAATTTTTTAAACGTTTACATTCTCATTTAAAGTCAATATCATGCTTACTGATTCTAAACTAATTAAAAAACAATCGTCAGTTCATTGTCACTTCATTAGAGTGTAATACAGACTTTACCCATAGGGATGTGTGTCCCTCCTCTTATCTTTGATTGTTTAGCTGTCATCTGCCACCAGCACAAATGGAGAAATGTTGTGGGATGGAACTTCTTGTTAGGACTTTTTGTCTCTAAACACAAATATGACAGTGTTGTTGTTTATATGTCACCCTGTGACAGAGTTTGACCAGACAATACATAGACACTGTTTATACTAACACTAGACACAAAAAAATACACAACTCTATGTAGAAATATACACCTCTATATATGTACAAGTATATTTTGTAAAGTCTGATAAGTTTTATTTAAAGTAAAAATTTTTATTTGAGGCACACGTCTTTAAATGTATGCATTTTGTTTAGCACAAATACTAATAATAGGAACAGGAATAATAGGAATAGGAATATATATTACAGTATTTTTGGTTTAATTCCCATTTTTGATAAACAAGTACTCAGTGGATAATTAAATCATTTACTTTTAAAAGAACAATTCCATACTTACATCTATGGTCTCCCCAAACCGCCTTTCTCCATCTCTCTCTTTCCTTCATTTCTTTCCTTCACAAATACAACTGTTTGTCTGGATTACTGGAGTCACATGTTGGCCTGGTTCAAAGCAGGGTCGGGCAGTTTTGGCATGCGATTGGCAGTGGCTGTGGAATGTCTGCGCACACACACTGTGCCCCACAAAGCGGACACAAGAGGAGTGGCAGCTATGCTCACAATCTCAGAGAGCTTGACCAGAGTTCATCCATCATCTCATTGCCATCACAATACACTTTAATCAGTGTCAATATTTAAATGTGAGCAAATTGTCTAGTTAATTTTAAAATGACAGTTTCTTTATTTTTATGTTTATGGAGCAATAAGGAGATACTGCACAAAATGGCAGATCTGGTACAATTATAAACTAGATATAGATATATTGGTTTTTGTAATATACTACAGTTATAAAACTGTCTCCCAAACAATGAAATACAAGGTATTATAAGTAGTATGCAATGTACCTATATATAAATAAAATATCGTTAAATGCTACATATTTTCAGATGTAAGACTCTAGATTAGATTTGAATCTGCAAATGATCTGGTCAGTTTTTTGATCAGTATCATTGTACATATTCACAGACCCAAAAAAGAAAGAACGAGAGAGCCCTGGAAAAGTGTTCAGTTTCTAAAGGCGCACAAATGTTCTTTTCATTCACAGCCAGCAGAAGGGGCCACCTGTTGCAGGGATTGAGTGGCCTTTGTTCCGAGGTCGTCCTGACCAGGGACTTTCACAATACTTCCCAGCCCAGGGAATTCCTCTCTCTGCAGTCTGGTCTGAAATGGAGCTCAAGCCACAGCAGACACTCTCCCGGGAAGCAGCCATCCCAGGAAAAATGTCAGTCAGCTGTGTGTCTTTTTTCTGACCTAGCTGGAAATATGCCTGGCAGTTATAACTTCAGAAACATCGTTATGTTTAGATTTAGCCTAATCTAATTCAGTTTAAAGATTTGCTGTCGTAAGTGTATCATTTTATCAGTTTTGCCCCACAGAAATACAATTATTAATCGTTCCTATATTATTTAACGTAAAGTGACTGCATTATTTACAGTTTCTGCCGTCAGTGACGTCAACGTCACTTAGAAAAGATGTTATGCGTACAAAAAGAAGATAAATGTATTTAACTTCCAGAAGGCTATTGCTTGGAAACGTTGAAGAGGCGATCAGACCTAACCAAAACCATGGTTAAACAGGCAAAAGAGAGTAAGATGTCTTGTTTTCCCAGCACACTGAAACTCCGTCCTGCTGTTTAAATGCTGGAGTCATGTGTCAGGTGTATGAAAGGGCACAACAGCTCCTCCCATCTTCTATTGTGAAGATCCACTAACTCCATCAATGCCCCATTTTTATTTATCTGGCAAACCATGAGAGCAACACAAATACTCCAGTATCAGGACATCAGCTAGCTGTTGTCTTTGTGCTTTGCTTGTTCCTATGAATAATCTCTTTGGATTTGCCTTGTGGAAGTTTAAATGAAAACACTGAAAAAAATGAGAATGAAAATCTGACATTTAATGTAACATTATAAGAAGCGTTTGCATTTTCTAAAGAAATGTAAATGGGGAGTACATTGGCTGGGGTATTGTGGGTGGTTGTCAGGGTGTTGTTATACAAATGCCAATGAGTGTCTTTTATTAGTTAGTTGCTATGCAGTTGTTCTGGATGGTTGCTAGGGATTTGTTGGGTGTTCTGGGTGTTGGGCATTTGCTTGCTGTAGATATGTGTATAGGACCCAGAACAAGCTACTGTATCACAGACTGAAGAAAAATCATTTAAACTCAGTTAAATACTTCTTGGCCTCTATGAATCATTGTGCATATCTAACAGACATGGAACAAGGTAATATGAATAATTTTTTGTCATTTCCTTAATTAACCAGTCTGGACAAAGAAACCTCTAAGTCAGTTAAATACACAATACACTGTTTATCTTTAGGCTAATTAGTGGGTTGACACATTACAGGAATCTACCTCATAGTCCACCTGAAAACCATTGTAACAGGAAACTGTCTGTTTTAAACATGACTTGAGAATAAAATATGTGATGACTTGCAAAGCACGTCCTTGAAACAAATGACTGTGCAGCATGTTATTGTACATATTAGGGTTAAGCCTGGAGCTTTCCTAATGCTTATTTTTATTCACATAACAGACACCTTTACAGTAACACTGTAAACCAGAATGATGTATGGCATCTTAAATAGTTTTAATAACATTAATGTAGTGACAGATATGCATCTCTAAATAACATTAGCTCTGTACCAAATTATGAGTCAGCGAGTGATACGTGGCCTTGCTGTCTAAAGCATGTTGCTGACCTCATGACGAAATACTCCAAAAATCATAAAATAGTTTCATTTTTAATTGACCTGAGCAATCTGTACTTTTCAGGATTAAATGAATAAAGATGGCTTTATCCGCCATCTTAAATGGATTACACTGTGCTTGTCACAATCTACATGAAGGAAAGATGTGATTGTGAATGAGATGCTTCATTCAGCCAGGTTTGCACTTGCTCTGCAGTCAAGGATCTCTAAGACTAGTTATGGCAGGGAGCTTTCCCACCAATTCTGCAGTCAAAAAAAGCAAGCCCATACATATTAAAAACTACACTTTGAAGTAAATCATGGTATTAAATGCAGCGGCATGCAGAGGTGAGTCACGGTTGTATTTTGACCGTGACCTTACAGTTAACAATTTTCCATGTAAAACTGAGCAACTTGGTTTTGGTCAGGTCCCACCTTAAAGATATTATTTTTTCAGCTATTTAATTAACATGAAAAGTAATTTCTTGTTAAAAAATAAAAGTTTATTTTATTAAAAAATATGGACCGTCATGGTCTGGTGAGTCATTGTTAAGTTGAATCATTGAGTCACTTTTGGAGAAAGTCAAAGGATGCCTTTAATTTATAAACACAGATGCCCACTGTTAAACGCACTGGGGGATCCATTAATGACATAGGCAGCCCTGCTGTGGGAGTCATTATGTCTTATGATGGCTCTGCAGGGTTGTTTAATGGCCAAGAAATATCAAGCCATTTCACAGGACTCTGCGTTCACTTACGACATTAGTAAATTCCAGGATGATAATACTAGACAAGTCAAGCATGGGACAGGTTTACAAGCAGAATGTCAAAAGCTATCCATGGCTAACATTAATACATTGTTTAAAAGTTGTTACACAAAGTAAACGTTAACATCATTCCTCAGTCAGGATTGAGAATCCTCAGTGTGTTTTTTTTTTAAATGAACCAAAAAAATAAAATATTAGGAATTACCCGTCTATGAGTTTTCCTTTTCCCATAAATTGCCTATCTGTTTGTCTATCAATTTAATCCAACCTTTATTGCTTTATGTACACAAGGCTTTAATCTTGCGCTCTATAATCTTCAAGCCTTTTTAATTTTTCCTTAAAATTCAAGTAAAGCCGTGACAAAAAATATGAAAGTTAGTCTTGTAGTGTTAAAACAAGACATCAACTTAAAAAAATGTATCTAGCTTTCTGAGGACAGTAATGAAATATGAGCGCTATTCCTGTCATACCTTTCTAACCACATGTACGTGCTTCACAGCAGGCACACCTGACGTATCATTGTGACAGAAAGACACCACAAATTTCACATGCACAGAACAACGAAAGGCAGGACAGACGAAACAATACGCAACAGGGGCAGTTACATAACACACATCGAGACAATCTCTGTTGTACTTCATCCTATTGTGTGTGTACAGGTGTATGGCATGTTTGAGTTCTCCTATACAGAAATATGACTGCCGCTCTATGTAACAATGCCACATTGAACTCCATGAATAAACAAGTATGCTTTCATCTCTATTGTTCAGTACATGAAGTAAAAAGTGACGTACATGACAATGAATACAAATGCATTTCATTTTAATGTTGTTAAAATACATGAAGACATTATAAAATTTGACAAATGTAAACATGAATACAAAATTAGAAAGTGTACAAAAGTAAGTCAATATTTTTTAAAAAGCTATTTTGCATTTTTTAGTTGGCGTGCCGTGCAAAGTGTTATAAATTACCCAGCTTAATTTCTGACAGCATAAGTAAACAACTTTTCATGGATGGGTAAAACACAACAGTTCAAAAATATACTGCATTCTTATACACACCTTGCAAGTCCACCCTTTAAACTGACTGACAAGACATGAAAAAATAACCTGTTCGGAAAAGCACACTGGAACAAACTAGTTTTACAGTTTTTGCTGTATATACTGTATGTCCACTGCTCACATTTTCTGCCTTTCAATGCAATTAAAGTCAGTGCAACTAAACCGACCTTTCTTTTCCAGTGTGGTGAATAAACCAGAATTAAGTAAAGCCAACTGTAAGTAAATAACTGTGACCCAAACACATGCAGCATGATGGAATGAGGTAACAGTGCAATCTACAATATAAATGTGTACTATCATTCTAAAATAATGTAAAAGTTATACAGTATATACTGTACACTATATATAGATTTCAGTAAGTAGTAAGCAGTATTTGATTCCAAACATAGTCAATGAGACTAGAACATAACAAACAACAGGAGGATCTTCTGTGATAAAGTGTTTGAAAACACCTCATACTGTATGTGATGCATGGACGACTTCCATCCTCTCGAGTCAACATTCGGATATTGATCTAGCATCATCAGACTCTGTATTTCTGTTTCCCGCTGTCACTGATCACACATATGTGCTGTTAAAGAGGAAGAGAAAGACAAAGATCATTAAAAGTCAATTACAACAACACATTGCACACATCAATGAGAACAGTTGTGAACATACCATAGTGGTTATCTCTCTCTTTGTAGACAGAAAAAAAAGCATTGTGACTAAGTTTGACTACAATGCATTCTGGGATTGCATGATTGGCAAAGGTTTTAGTTTTACTACACATCGGCAACATATCTACAATGCCGACTAGTTTGACAGCGCTCTAGGTTTTGGAACAGAGCTACTGTATATGATGAATGCATGTGAGAGACCGATTCTAGATTGCTGGATAATTAAGTTGAACAGCCCGGGGCGTTCTCTGAAGTGGGTGTCATTTTTCACAACAGCTCACTTACCCCTAGCAACCAGCCCTCCAAATGGAGATAAATAGAACACTATGCAACTGCAGAGAGACTTTCCTCCTTATTCTCACACTGCTAACGCTGTCTGTCAATGCATGCTTTGGGTAGACATTACAAGGCACGGTTCAATAATATATCATTACACATGAGTTAAAGCAAACATAAAATAACTGTTAAGGGAATTAAAAAGGGAAGTTCTGCACATTTCACTGTTGCATGTTAGCGCTTGATTTGCTGATCTCACTCCAGCTGTCGCTTCTAAGCTTTGGAATATGTAGACACACGGGTGGAGTCCTTCCTTAGGAAGATTCTTAGAATAAGCTATTAAAAAACGTTTTGACAGAAGTGTCAAACAACATTTATGTAGACTGGGATACACGGAATCAAAATAGAATTCATGTTAGAATGACCGTCATGTCTGTCTTTATTAAATCTAACACACTGAACGTGCCAAATGTTGATAAAAGTGCCTTACATTCAGATCTCTGAAGTATTCGTTGTAATCCAAGGCATAACCCACCACAAAGCGATTGGCGATCTCAAATCCAACATCTGAAATAAAAATCACACTATTAAATGTGGAAAAATAAAAATTTTTATGTTGAACAAGCAATACTTTGTGTTTTTATCTTTCTAATATATTTTTTGGCTACTTTTGCTACAGACGGCGAAAGACAAACTAAGAGACACCACACAAATTTCTTTAATTAGGTTAAAATATACACCCATCTTTACTTAATGATTTTCTGTGTAATCACATGTGAATTTTATCACTTAAATACAAATCATATGCAAACCACTTTGACACTAGTTGTCCCAAAAATTCAAATGATGTCATTTACTTACATTACCCTCTTGTATTTCCAAAACTGTATGATATTTCTTCTTTTGTGGAACACAAAATGTCTAATAAAAGTGAATGGAGAAGCTCTAAAGATGACATAACTTAGATATGTTTGATAGATTATTAAAGTAGACCATACAACTTGTGTGCTATAAAGCTTTTGAAGTAGTAGCTTTGTGTGAGGAAAAGATTTTCCACAGAAGAAAGAAAGTCATACAGGTTTAAAAGCACTTGTGTAGATCACAGAATTGTAATGTTTGGATGAACTATTCCTTTAACAATTATTAACACTTACAGTCTGGCAGGTAACCTGTCCCACTGGACACCCTTTTCACCAGCAAACTGTAACACATACAAGAAATGTTCCCAAAAACCACATAGATAGGCATATAAGCATTTAAATACACGGTTGCTATGTACAGACTAGGTAAAGAGGGTGACTTTAGGCATGCAGTATTTTTTTGTTTTTGTTCGGCTTTATTCTCTGGACTCACCCAGCTACTTTGATCATCTTGGGCCTGAAGGCTTTAACATGATCCAGCAGAGTCTTCATGGTCTTTCCAGTGTCCACAATGGCCTGTGGGAATAAAGAAATATCATTAAAGACGAAAGTAACACAACAAACAATTTAGAAAAGATTATTTAGATTAATTCATTTCTGCAATTGTACCTGAAAGGTAGTAGCATCATATATAAAATCTATTTTAATATAAACAGCAATAATCGGTCTGCTGTATGTACACAAATTTGTATATACAGAGCTAACATTACATTATTGTGCATTACTGGCAGTACTGGCAATAATGACTAAAAACATCTTTTTCCAAGTCACTTGAAACACTGAATGAACCTGTTTTTGTTGGGATAAATGAAAGCATAAAATGGCACACGCCTGACTGACCTCTGAAATCCTCAATCAAATTGAAAGAATGAGGCAGTATAAAGAGGAATTTGTAATAAGACATCTGAAAGGATATGTTTATCTAGACAGACAGAGCTCATCTGACAGCAGACTTACCTCAACAATCAGGACATTCTTCAGTCCATGTAAAGAGAAAGACAAGACATAAATGACTGTTAATCTGGGTGTATAAACATCACAACATTCATCAAATGATACAGATACACAAAAGACAATATAATGAGTTTATTATACGAGACAATCTCGTAAAAGAGAACATATCTGGGTGACCCAAAAACCAATGAAATATGAAATGTTATTGAAAAATGTATTTAAAGAGCGTTATGTTGTTCTTCACTGTAACAGTCGATAAAAACAGCCGAGACAATAAAATATCATTTAAAATCGAATTCTAAGCGATTATTATTTAATAAAATCTCTCAGTAAACATCACTGTATTATAAATATTATTGGTGTTTAATTGTTATGGAATGTTGTAATGCATAAAATCTTGGTGGATAAAATCATGTTTTCATGAGATTCAATTACAGTTTAAGCTACATATGATTTTAGCTTTTTTATATTATAACAGTTTGACATATTTCAATGAAAAAAAAACATGTTACAACCAAACATCTATATTTTTGCTGTCTGTAGACCTTTAAAAAAAAAAGTAAAAATATATTAACAATATCTAATCTGTCCAGACTCACAGCTTCATTAATTCAACACTGTGCCATAGACATAAAGCTCAGCAGAAAAATGTTCTGCTACAAAAGTTTTCTCTTGTACCACATCAAACTCTTCTACAGTACTTGAACTCTGACTTGCTGTCATTATACTGATGTACAGCTTTTCCCAGCATGCAACCAAAAGTGTTTTAGCATTCATAAAGATCTATTAGTGGTGATATGCTAAGGTCATGAAAAGGTGTAAGACCTGATATTTGGTTTTGTCTGACTACTTGCATCTTGTATACAAAGAAATCTGCTTACAGTAGCAAGTGAGCAGATCAATAGTCTTAAGAATTAGTCATCACAAACCTTTCAGAAACTATAACCTCTTAATTATGTCTCATATACACACTGAACACTCAAAGCTTCAACAGAGTCTGTGGTTCAAGAAGAGTTTTGATTGGATGAGGATGTGATGTTTATTAGATGACTGAAGATAATCTAACAAGTTTGTTTACCAAGCTCTACTAAATGTCCTTTGTACTAAATTATTGCAGAATATAAGAGAAAGAAATGTTTTTTTACCTTTCCACTCAGCACAGACAGATTCTCTGCTCCTTCTATATGGAGATCCGGAGTTGACCGGTCATTCTGGTTAGAAATTAAAACAAAACACGCCAAATAACAAGTAATAGTTAAATAAAGTCCCAAATTTATATAGCTCAAACCTGTCATAACCATGTTTTTCCTTTTTACTGTGATTTAGAGTAAAGCCAAATTTAAATTCCCCTAAATCAAAATGTGTTTATCAACAGTATATTGAGACTTGCGTTCAAATATTTCAGAAATGCTGCAAAGCATGACTTCTGACAGCATGACCTATGACCTCTCTTTAAACCATCTAAATGCTTTTTCATCAAAGCTGATATAGGAAATCAATTGACCTTGCAATCTCAAAGCCAGAGGGGAGCAACCAAACTTTACAAATATAAAGCCATGACGCCATCTGCTGATTCAAAGAGGCACTGCACCCAAGACATACAGCAGTAATAGTTGTGAATAATAGTGAATGCTGAACTACACAATTAATTACCGTTAAAGTCAACATTATAGAACATTCACAAGCCCTTTGCACTTGGCACTTTTGCGACTAAAACAGGATATTTAAAGAAAATAACAGAATGAACTTTGTTTTCACCATCAAGAATGGTCTGTATCATGAAAAGTTGGTGTTCTATAAAAGCGTCAGTTTTTGTTGGTTTAAAAGAGCCAAAATATAGCAAGTTCTTATTCGATGGAAAATTAAGATGACAGTCATGTTCAATTTTAAATAAAGTCTGCTGATACTAATTTACAATAAAACACAGAACAGGTTCATTTTATTTCCATGTAAACTTTTGAGTTTATGTTAACTCTTAAGTTTTCACCTTTTAAGTAATCAGGTCTGGTTTAAACCTTCAGGCTTTGCAGAGCCGTTTACATGCAAAACTCATGATTCAAGAAAGCATGCAGAGATCATTAACAATTTCATGAAAAACAGAAGTCCAATTTGTGAAAGTAAATATTGTTTTTTGTGCATGTATGCGGTTGTGATTCATCATATGACCCAAGCCAGTTTCATGCTATTTTAAGTTAAAACAGTCATGAAAATCATGTTTAACTAGCCCTGTATTGGAATATAGGTAGGGCAAGACATCCAGACCAGCAGTCTGCTGGCAGCAGAACGAAACATAGTATGCTTGGTGTGCTCACCAGGTAGCTCTTCAGACGTATGAAGTCTACTCTCATGGGAAGGGTCTTGCTGGAGTTACAGCACAGAACTTTGATGCGCTCCACTAGGTCAGCACAGAACTGATAACCTGCCTTTAACACACACAGCACTACGATGTCATGATCACCAAGATCATCCATGATGTTCCTCGCCAGCCTCTCTGTCCTGCAAAAGCCCACAGCACAATTGTTTATTTTGATTCAAAACTTCCCATTTGCTCTGACAAGTACACAGTTAATACTAATTTAAAAATCATAAGATTCCAAAATTAAAAGATCAAATGATCTGGCTTGAACCAGTTTGAATCTCTTGTACACCTTTTACAAACTTAATATTGTTTAATTGCAGGTTTCTCTGTCAGACCCCAATACTTAAACGATTTTACTTGTTCATATCTGAACCAGGCTTTGTGTGTTTTAGGTGGTGTGGCCATTAATAACGTCATCATCGAAAAATGCCTGACTTACGTCACACGGGACATACCTGTCCATGATAACTCCATGTGGGATGTAGACGCACTCCAGATCCCCAGAGTAATGCTCGGGATATGTGAAAAGATCCAAAGGGTATCCGGGCCAGTCATCTCGGATCTATAAAGCACAGTATTGAGATGATAAACATACAAACACGCATTTCTTTACGTAACTGAGTTGCATAACACGTAGTAGCAGCAATACCGCTAACTTCATCGTGGTCATTTAAACTATCTTGTGTTTTTTAATAATCTAGGTTAACTAAGTTAAGTTTAAATAAACAGATCTTCTCACCACGATGCCTCTGTCTATGCCTGTTTCTTTGCGCTCCGGTCCTGCCATGTTGGATTCCTTCAGTTCGTTCATCTTCAGCTGTGGATTGAATTGAACTCTGCTCGCGTCCACACTGGCAGGGTTCGATGACGACATTCGTGATGACGTCACTTAAAGAGCAGAAAGACCGCTTGTGGTTGATCTTCGACTGTATGTGACTGATAAAGTTTGGGTTAGGTGCATGCTGCAACCATAATTACCAGATTGTTACACATATGCATTAAATGTATTTATTTCTAAATAATCGAACACATCACAAAGTCTTTTTGTTTAGTTTGGGTCAGTTGTTTGACCCATTGTAGCTCCGTGACATCCCTCATTTTCACCAGTGGGGTGCGTCTGCGTCATTGCCATGGGTTTTAAGAGTTGTAAATAGGCTGCTTGTTTACTTTATATACAGTATCGTAGTTAGGTGCAGTTTAGGTCACACTTTTAAAGTTAGACAGAGATCATAAGAGACAAACAAAAATGTAAAGATTTAAAAAGAGTTTAATTTAAGAATTTTTATTTCAACTTAATTAATTCAGAGTAATTAAATTTTAATGCAATGACTTTTAACCTACAACCTAAAAACCTATCCATTTAAATTTGTACATTAACTTATAATAAAATATAAGTTATATAATAAAATTTACCAGTTTAAAATGATTGTTCCTTATCATCCCTCACCCAACAGAATTTAAGCAGTCAATTTCTTAAAACATTTCAGAAAGATCACATAACTTTTAAACCAGTTTGTGTGTCATTTTATTATGAGACCTGATATATCTCTTCAGGAATGGAGATGAAAAAGGAGGCTGAAAGAGTAGCAATGTTACCAAGTGCTGGACAGATGTTTGGGAATCATATATTTGGACCTGTTGAGGTAACAATTACGGCAAACACAACAAACAGCAAAACATTTTAATATTAAATAACCGTTATTTATTTATTTATTTATCTTATATAAATTAAATGTATTAACAGGTATAGCAGAATTATTTTTATAGTTCATGTTATTGACTTTTAAACCATTAATAAAACAATCTAAAATAAAATAGGCTAACAATGATGGGCAAGGCTTCTGTTTCCATGGATGATAGGAAAACTACTATGCTATTTTTAGCTTTCAAGTGATATCCTACTACTGTCCTCTGCTGAAGACAACTTCAACTAAACCCTGGTTTATATTCCTCTAGTCTCACCTTAGCCATCATTCAAAGGACCCTAACTATACAAGAATATCTGGGGTTTTTACCAACATTTTTTTTTTAACAATGTCACATGTTTAGCTTGTTGATGACAAACAAGTGTCTTTTAGGGTGAGTTTTACATTGAACCTCTTTATTTCACTCTTGTTTAAATCCATGAAAAGTGAAACAGTTGTGAAATGTTGGTAAAATTAAGGAACATTACAAATGTCAAATGATTGCATATGAAAACTGACAACTTAAAGAGAAGATGCAGAACTCACTTTATCCAAAAACTACCATCAATGTCGATAGTTTGTACTGAAGACCGACCATCCGCAAGGTGCTAGAAGTGGTTGATCCATATTCAGTCCAATTTGGAGGTGTTTGTCTGAGAGCAGAGCGGTTTGGAAGAGAGGCAGTATATATAGAAACGTTTTTCTCAGGTCTACACGTTGCTCCATTCACATGCATGGCTAATGCTTTTCTTGAGAAAGATTGCCTAAGGTGGCTGGTCAAAACAGTGAGGGTTTATGGCAGCACACGAGCAGACCCTTCACTGTCCACAGATACATCATTCATTTTAAAGTACAGGAAATACTGCTGTCATGTAAAGATGAAAATCAGCAGGTTGATAGCTCCAAATGCTTTGGAGTATAGGTGAAATGAAATGTATCACTGCCTACTCCAAACATGTCTGAAACTCTTGATCTATTGGCACGTTCTATGACTGAACATACTGAACGTTCTATTCAGTTCAGTATGTTGCAAATGTAAACAGTTTGACTCTAGGTCTTAGATATAAAGAACAGAATCTGATACTTTTTTGCAACCCTGTTCAGGAAAAAAAAACCTTAGCTCATCTCTGCACCATAAAACCAACTGTACATCTGTGTATGCAAAATAACCTTAAAAACATAATAAAAAAGATCAAAACAATATCCAAACATATATTCTATCATATTTGAATAAAATGTAATAATTATTATTATTAATTATATAATATATTACATTAAATGATTCCTAATAATTTTAATACAATATGCTGATATGGAAAACCTGTAAAAAATGCAGTGAAAGGATCATTGTAAATACATCCATGTAATTAAATCTTGTTTAATTGTGTCTTTTAATAAATAGTATTAAATTTGACCCACAAATACATTTCTAGTATCCATTTATTTTAAAATTAACATTTTGTTTAAATATGTCAAAAACCCAAAGCAAAAAACCCCAAAGGTTGGGGTACGCTTTGGGTTTAACTCATGGTTGGGTCAAAAAAGGACAAACCCAACTGCTGGTTAAATTACTCTAGATAATCTCCTATTTGACACAACATTTTATAACCCAACAGTTAGGTTTGTCTCTTTTTGCCCCAACCATAACCCAGCATATTTGAGAGTGTTATACTTTTACTATTTCGACCCTTTACCCTTTCAACATGCAATAGATAAATCTGTCAAAATAATGGGATTATATAAAGAATAGATGCCTTGAGAACATCCAGTCTCTCCATCTCTTGTGTTTTCAGCACTGATCAGCTCCACTCGTCTCTCTTCACCCACCCAAATAAACAAGATTGACAAGAGAAATGGCCATTCACAAGTCTCGAATACACTAATGAGGGAAAACGGCGTTTGAAAGAATCGCTCCCCCGCACGCTTTAAGCATTCGTAACTGATGGGACTATTGAACAGTGCCGTAACCAGAAACGTTGCTGTGAAGTCAAAGCTTTGTCATAAGGACTATGTGTAACCCGTCTTGACTACAACATCATGTTCATCGTGTTAGGCTTATGGTGCCAGTGATCTACAGATGTGGGCGGCGAGGCTGGTGCGTGGATTTCTCGCACTGATCCATTAGAGTTCAGTAACTTTTGAGAACGCACATCTAGCTGAGGAATGTATGTTATTCATCGTGCTTGTTGGCGTCGAGTTACGGACGCGCTCCTGCTTTGCCTTCTTCTGCACATGGGAATTGCGAGAGGATCAAATTATGGCTACGTGGAATGGTCGGAGAGCGAGAAAGACACCGAAATCAGGGCAAAATATCCTGTTTACAGCACGCCCAATACTATGGACGCGCTGCACCATCACACGACCGTCTCCAACAACCCGTCCATTACCGAGAGAACCGTGGTGGCGCATAAGATCGAGGAGGACCTGCCGCGGGTGGTCACCTCGTTTTTGCACACGGGAGACTCGAGCAGCCTGAAGCACGTCAACTGCTCCAGACGGTATGAGCTGAGTAGTCTCCGCGGTGGCGATCATGTCGCCTTGCACTACTCCCTTCAAAGCATCCTCGACACCATGGCGCACGCCACCAACTTCCTAAACATGCTCCTGCAATCTAATACGTCCAGGGAGCAACACCTCGTGAGGGATATCCAGTGGTATCATGCGTTGGTAAGGAGTATGTTGGAAGGGAATCGTAAAATCCATCGGGCAGTGGTCGCATTTCACATGGAGTCTCCAGAGGCGCCTGGTCCGCAGGTGTTTTTACAAGCGACGAGAGTCGAGAGCAATATAGTGCTTCAAGATCTCTCCAGCACCGCGCACCATCGCCTTAAAAACAGGACAACTGAGTCCGACTGGTACAACGAGTTTAGGGACCGAAAGAGACCCCACCTTCACAAAAGTCGAGGGGTTTCAGCATCACAGGGTGGATCTTTTTTAAACAGAACTCATGTCAAATGGTCAGCGCCATATCTGGAGTGTGAGCATGGCAGTTTTGTGCCGCACTGGCTTTTAACGCTTTCTGCAGGTTTCTATGGTTTAAAGAATAACACAGCGCCACAGTTTAGGTAAGAGCAAACTTTCGAGTGATGCCATTTAATATGTAACTCGTCAGATTTGTATGTTTCGCCAACACTCATAATGACGTTTTGTACAAGTACACTGTTAAAAAAAGATGCTTCAAAAGGTTCTTTACAGTGATGCCACAGAAGAACCATTTTTGGTTTCCTAAAAAACATTCTGTCAAAGGTTCTTAAAAGCACCTGTCGTTTTTTTTAACCTTTTTTAGATATCGATTAAGAACCTTTTCCCAGTACAAAGAACCTTTTTTGTGAAATAGAAAGGTTCTTCGGATGTTAAAGGTGCTTTATGGAACCATTCAGACAGAAACAGTTCTTCTGTGGTAATTGTAAAATGTACATTTACATACAGTATCAGTTATGAGTTCAACATATTCATTTTTTTGGCTAGATGCTAAATTACAATGACTGTGAGCACAAACATAAAAAAACTTATAAGATTATACTAAAAATCCATTTATATAAAATAAAGAATCAACTTTAAGTTTTCAAATTTCCAAATATCACAAACTTGACAGACAACCTTTTATACAGCTCTATAAATCACTAACTTATTTACTGGGCCTATCTAATTAAATATTCAGGTTGGAGAGCCAAAAGCCACTCCCCCAAACACAATGCACAAGACATGACACATCTGAAACCTTTTTTGATTGGCTTAGTTTTGAATGACCGATTAATTGACATGAGTTTGTTCAAAACTCAGTGAATACATTTTAAAATGACAATACAATCAAGTCAAATAAAAAATACATTTCAAATGAATCAAAAAAAGCTAAACTTCATTTAAATATTAATATATTTTAAAATGTACAGTTAAACTGTTCATGGTTTTGAACTTCTTAAATATACAATAATGATCTGTAAAGCATCATGAAAAGTCATTGTAGTTGTCAGTATTGTTGTTGATAGTAGCTATATTAACAAAGTCTTTTAAAGACATATGTGACAAAACCTAATGCTACATTAGTGTATCTACAGTTAGGTGGCATGCCCAACAGTTGTTCAATTTCTAGATTGTGTATTCGCTTATTGATTTAGATTCTTACTAAGTCAATATGAAATGCAACTCTCAAGCAGTTCATTTAAAAACAAATTTACTGTGCAGTTCAGGTTCATGAACTTCACACCGCTTGGTATCACCTACACACATCAGTTCACAAATCCTGCTCCAAGCTATTTTAAAATCAATTAAACCATGAATACATTTCAAAAGCTGCTGGCTGTCCAGCTTATCCTGATTTTTAGACGTGTTGCACTTGAATTGTGCCTGTGACATTTGTAAATACTTGAGTGTTTCTGATATCTGCAAACCTTCATATTACAGCTACATGGTTTTCTGCCACATGTGATATATATTTTTTATTTATTATATATATGTCTGTATTTATACATCTTCACACCACAGCTAGATTTTTGTTGTTCAGTAGTATTGCGAATGCACCTGGTAAACAGGTAAAAATAGCTAAAAAGGTCTTACAAAAGTTTACATTTTCTACATTTAACGTGCCGACATTTAAATGCACCATGCAAGGTTTTTCACACCTTTTTCAAGTTATTTTAGGTTGTCAATGCATTGACATATAAGTATATAATCTGAATAACAGTTGATGTTTTGAAATGCTAAATCATCAGGAGTGTAAATTACAAGCTTTGGTCTTTTTTTGAAGAAGCATTACTAATCTGAGCCTTTACGTTTCAGTAGATATCAATTGGTCATGGTGTTTTGCTGTTGAACACTACAATTACCTTTCTCAGTTTTTCTTACAGTACATTAGTTTTATCCCTGTCATGTAAAATGTTTATACTTCTGCTCATCTAGTTTGGAGAACCCATCTATGCACCAAAAGGGTTGTAAATATCATCGTTAACATCCCTCAACTTTCAAGAACAGCACACTCAGCCAGATATTTCTCACTTGTCTCTCTCTTTTCACATCTCTCTTGCTTCCCTTCTCACGCTTCATTTTCTTTTTCTAAAGATAAGACAGAGTACTGGCAACTTCAGCCGTCTGCAGGTGTCTGTTTCTCCTTTCAAAGGACAGATGGCTTCTGCCTTGTAGGCTTTCACTGGATTTGATAATGAAACGGTAAAACCCGGGTAATGGCCCCATGCGAATAACAATCAAACTTTAATTTCCCAAATGTCTTAGATACTGCCACCAAATGAATCAATGGAAAAATTATTACCTGTTGTATCCTGAACATAAATTTAATATTCACATCTACATCTTCTATTAGATGAAAAAGTAAAAAGATTGTTGTTTATGTATTACAATAAATAGAAAATGTACTTAATTAAACACCACTTAAACATATTTGTCATCATTCTTTAAAATATAACGCATGTACAACATATTATTGTACATGTTCTTGTCTGTACTTATAATCTGCATATTATATTGAGCAAACTTTAAGATATCATCTCTCTAATAGCATAAGACTGATAGGCTGTGAAAAGTAATGGCTTTGCCGTACAAGAGATTTACAATCAATACATTGATTTGCTTGTCTGTAAATATATGCCAGAGGACTGGAAAGGAAAACATTTAACATGTATTATGAAAAGAATACGCACATATGATTTATGGTTTCTTACTGGCTCATGTTGTGCTGCACATTCTTTAGATGTACTGTAAGCTTTTGCACTGTTGCCAGGCAGGAAATGATAAAGATTCATTTACAGCTGTCAGTTGAGTTAAGATGATAGATGATAGACAGATAAGATTCATTATTAGATGACCAACAGAAATACAAATTTACACTGTTCCTTAACAGATTCCATAGCATAAACTATACTGATAAACTAGCAAAACGTGTAAGAGAACATTGTGTCAGTATGAAACAGCACGGTTCACAGATCTCAGATAACATGCCTTATGGGACAATGAAAGAAGAACCCCACTAATGGACTGCTATCTGAAGAAAGAGGCTGATGGCATCATCTCACATTTTCACATAATGAGTGCTGGATTTCCCCTTCCAGTTAGAAAGTGAGAATGCTTGCATGAATATCTTACATCACCAACCAGCAGGATTTGCAAATCAGACCGAATGTGCTTGTGCAGAGGCGATAACAACATTTCCCAGAGCAGCGGATTCTGTCTGTAGTCGAATGATGGCTCATCTCATTCCCTGGGGAAGCAAAACAAAGCAATGTTACAAGGTTATCAATGCAAAGTACCGTACAGACTGTTGAATGAAAGATTTGGGGTGTTTTCGACATGATCTTTCAGAGGAATTATTAAGATTTAGATTTTCCGTTGAGAATTGACTAGACTGTGAAAAGTGAAGGAACTTCCTTATGAATATGGTATCGTCTCATCTAAGGAGAGGAAAATTTTAAAACTAAATTGTGTTAACTTTTAAAAAAAGTACTGCTGTTTGCACATATAGTTTTCATTTAAATCTCTCTCTCTCTCATGTCTGTTATTTCATAGAGGAGTTGTGCGTGTAGATGTGAATCTACAGGATGTGGACATTGACCAGTGCTCCAGCAGTGGCTGGTTTGCAGGCACTCACCGATGTAACTTGACAACTATGGAGGTGAGTGTCAGTCTCTGCAGTTCTTAAACGTATTATAACGCATGCCGGGTAGTCACACCTGCACTGAAATCTCATCATGAATATAAATAATTAAACATGGATGAGAATACATTGATTGTGGAAATTTATAATTGAATATTTTATAACAAATCCCACAGATTTGTTTGTTTCACCATGACTGTATAGATAGTTGCATTTTATTGTTATTCACATTTAGCATTGTTTTCTCTGTTGTCGCTATCAGAACAGACCTGCCAAGTTTAGGTCATGACCCCCAAGTTGAAAACAACCGCTCTAAAGCATCCTAATGTCAAAATGTCCCTATAGTAAAACTTTCCATATTATCATTTACCATTCACCATTCCAATTAATTTCACCAAATGCAATTTTTTTACGCTTCACTCTTTTCACCTTTAAGCTTCAGCATCCCCCCAGATTAGTTCATTATGTCTGTTTGTATTTTAGATGAAATAAATGGAGGATTTATTATCTACTGTGTGTTAAGCAGCACTGGAAGTTGCTCTGTGAGCTAATTACACCATCCAAGCTGTTCTGCCTGTGTGCCAGTGAGAATTTGAGCTGGCTTGGATGTCTCTGGAAGGCGCAATAACAGAGTAAATCATATTATTGTGTGGGTTTATTTATTACGTCACTGCACAACAGCACAAATGAGTGTGAAACCCTAAAAAGTTTTGGAGTATAGGTTGCCACAAATATGTGTTATTCATAATGAAATAAAAACAGTCTAGGAATTTCATTTTGTTTTTCCCTTGCTATGGCAGATAATATAAGCTCTACATAACACTCAGTTGCTCTAATGCAATCCAGCACATAACAACGCTTTTTACTCATGATTGTGTAGATACATCAAATATCTATTGTGCATAAAAATATCTACAGTGTATATACAGTATGACAAAATCTTCAATATTTCTATCATCATACCATCCAGTCCTAGTACTGGCTGATTGGTCTGTCGTCTACTGCATACAATGTGATAGAATGATATGCGGCTTAAAAGACCAGTTATTGTCTTGGGTTGAGGAGAACCTCACAGTATTTTCTGATCTATTATGAATGCAGTATAATGGATTGCAGCGGCTTAACTAAATTATTGACTGTGCTCTGTGTCTGTGTGGTCTCCTCATGGGAACACTGAAAGAGAAGCAGAAGGATAAAGCCTAAAACCTTCACGAGAGGAACGTTTGCTTCCAGCCATAGCAACTGAAGCAAACTGCTGCTCCAAAGAGTTTGTGCCGGGGAAATACTTGTGTGTTCTTCTAAGAGGAAGAAAAACTTGTGTCTGTGTATCTTCCCTGCAAGCATGAACCTATTTATAGAAGCATCTCTACCTAAGCAACAAGACGCGCCGCCTAAAATCTGCCCTGTCATTTAAGACAAGCAAATAGAACATCAACTGAGAGGTTGACATTTTGACAAAGTGCATCCTCAAATCATATGCACTAGATGTCTTGCAATGACTTTGACCCTGAGGTGTATTAGTCTGAATGATGGTTTGAATAGATGCCAGATTTGATTTGTGCTTCTGTTACAAGTCTAGAGACTAAATGTACAGAAAATATCCAAAGCCCTCCACATATAATGAGAGGTTTGCCACATCCAGGCAATGTTTTTCTTGCTTTTTCAACCAAGGCCTTTCTAATGCTGTGCCATTTTTTCCAGTCAATTAGTTGTGATGTTGTGTTATGGTGGATCTCATTAGCTGACGATCAATATAGAGTCATTGTCTCTGAATACAATGAGTGAGTCTATTGTAAAAACATCTTACACCTCAGTAGTGTTTTAGTTAAATATATAAGAAGGAATAGTTCACCCAAAATGGTATTTTTCCCACACTTATTTTAGTCTCTGCCTCGTCCACAGAGCACCAAGAGACAATTTTCACTGACAGGTATTGCAACATAAAAGACAACATGTCTATACAGTATTTTTTATTCTATTTGCATATATTTTACAATATTAGAATTGCTTCTGTTCCATGTTGCTTACAAAAGTGTAACATAAGGAATCACTGCTATAGTGCAGCTATTCAAATTCATAGTGCAAACCCACAATGTTCATCCAAAATTAGAGAGACTATGATTAGGATGTAAATATTGGATTGTGCTCAATGGTATGAATGTGTGTACTAATGGATAGACATTAAAGAGACTTCAGACAGAATAATGGGAGATCAGTACATGTGTTTTCCATGTGATACAATATACAATACACAATACAAATCTAGTTCCTGTTTCTAAAATGTATTTATCTATTTAAATCTATTTAAAATGTATAGTACAGTTGAAGCATTTACTTACACAAAATGTATATTCAATATCTATTATATTTTATTATTACTTTCTCTATTAAATGATGTTTACAGATAAGAGGCTGTTGACTGTAGGTAGACTGTAGATACTAGCTGATGACATGGCAGAAATGCTGAAACATTCTCTGATTTATTTATCATCACATCACTGCTGGATGGGTCAAAACAGGGCAGAGAAGCATCCCTGAAGGTGTGCTGTCACAGCCACACTCAAATCCAAATATATCCTCATGCAGGCATTATGTCCACGCCATGAGACAGAGAGGTTCAGCACCGCTGTCTTCAATGACAGATTGATCTCATGTCTTTGTTTATGCTGACAGTGTGTGACATACACTTTGTCCTGAAATTCAAAGCATGTTTTTAAACGATCAAGGCTTATTTTCCTAGCAAATTCCATAGAAATGTCTCAGGTCACCCACTTTAGGCGCCATATCTTTTATTTATAAATCATATTATACAACAATCATAAACTGCACATCACATCCAGGTCACATTTTCCTCTCATGAAAAGAAACAAAACAAGAAATTACATTTTGCAAGAAGAAAATTAAGCCTGTTTTGTATGATATTATGACAGTATTTGCATAATTTAGCACATAGTTTTTAAACAAGTTCTTATTACTGTAATGCACCTGGATGATTTACTTTGAATATTTTGAATTTTTTATTCCAAATATACTTATTGTTCCTCATTTTAAATTCACAAATGTAATTATTTTAAGTATTTTAAAAGTACTGTACTAGTTTTATGAATATATATCATAGACATATGATCTAGTTCCACACAGTGCTTATCCGATTCGTATGTTTACTTCATAACCCAAGGCAGCAATTTGCTTTTACAATGTGCTATGCAGGGTAGTTTATCTCTTAAGTTTAATTAAGCTTGCATATCAGTATTTGAGCAACACATAAAACCTGTTATATGGCCGCCATTAAAGTTTTTGGCATTTGTCAGCAACTGTAATCTTCTCAGTTGTACAGTAAGTAAACTAAAGCTATTGATCTAAAATTAAGATAATTATACTTGAGAAACAAACAGCAGTATGAAAATGCATTATTTTAATGTTCCTTTAGAGGTATGCATTTATAGACCCTTCCTGCTAAAATAAAGGTGACAAAGTCATGACTAATTGAACAAAAACAAATCCTGTGATCACAGTATCAAGCCTATGGTGAAAACCTCACTTCAGTGTTTTCTCTTCATTGCACTTCCAGAATATTTACAGTGATGTGTTATCTTGGTGTTCTTTTGTGATTTATTTGGACCTAGTTCACAGTAAGTTATATTTAAGATTAAGAGTTGGCGTCTTTGTTACAGGCTACACATTTTAACCATTAGGCAAATGTATAAGGCGTGCTCGTCTTTATGCGTAACTGCGCAAAACGATCGGCGTATGACATCAAAGTACCGCCAGCTTCGTCCGTATGCTTTCGTGCGGTATCGCGATACTTCTACGTCGCACGCTGATCGGTCTGTGCACTGCCGCACGAAGCCAAACGCGTCCGCGGAACCCGGATGTAAATGGGTCATTTACCAAGCGAATACATCGCGTTTGCGTTGTGCTTTATAGTGGCCAATTACCTTCAGACAAATTCTACTCAAACGATTCTTTTAAATAAGGCCACACGTTGTATAATTTATAGGCGGGTGCATAGAACACTGAGTTAATACAGCCACTGAAAGAAAAACGACTGAAAAGTCACGTAACCGGAAGTTCTGCAGGTTGCCAGTGTGTTGCTATGACGTTGCAGTTTAAAACTTAAGGTTTATAAAAAACGAATGCACGTCTTAATAACATTAACATTATCTTAATTGTAACATTTACTAATGAAATGAAATAATTGTAGTTTTGTATATTGGCAAAAAGTTAAATGCTTTTCTCATATTATTCTCGCTTTGGATAAAAGTCTGCTAAATTAACAAATGTAAATCTAAAACAGAACTCCTTCTTTTTCAGTGTAAACCTATTTTAGGTCATGGATTTGTGCTGGATAAGTACAAGTGTCAATGCAAATCAGGATTTTACCATCCGAGTAGAGTGGCACTCAATGGCTTCCCAAGTAAGTATAAAACATTTATGATTTTGGATATATGGTTTAAATTATTTGAACTGTAGAAACCCTTAAACCATCTATTCTTTTATTGTATTTGTGTCATTAATATTACAATACACAATAAACAATAACAACTGAACAAATTTGAATAAAGTTTATTCCTACATTTTGTGAATGTGAATGGTGCCTGCCCAAGCAAGACTTTTCACCACTATGCAGTTGTTAAGATGTTCAGAGTGGTTATTAGCATGTTTCTTTACAGTTGCCATGGTTTTCTGGTGGTTACTATGCCATTTCTAGGCAGTTGCTAAGGACTTGTGTGGTTGCCAGGTGGTTATTTACTGGCCCTTGTCTCTATGATATCCTGGCCTAGACGTGGCTCAGACTCTTCCGTCAGTATGAGTCTATTTTCCTGCAAGCAGCACTTACCCATGCTTTATGACTGAATAGGTATGTTATAGTAATCTGTTGGACTGGATTGAATTTTCTTTCCACATAGAACATTATTTACATCTAACAGATAATTTAATGATCTCAAACAGAACAACAAATCCCAGAAGAAAGTTTATATCCATTTGATGTGAGAGTTCTTGTTCAGAGCAATATTCCTGTCAAGTCTCGCTTTTAAATACACACACATTAACCTATGTAAAAATAGGGTCAACACTGAAATGGGTCTTCTCTGCTTGTAAATTAAGTAATATAAGCATGGTAAAGTAGTGGCTTTTACATAAAAGGTGAAATATAAATGCAAATGGTTTTTCAAGATTAGTAAGCCAAGGCTTTCATGTAGCCTATATTTTAAAGCCCATAGCTTCTTTTGGAAATCATAAAAACATTTTTTGTTGTGTATCAGACAGTGGTTTGTAAATTTGCTCTTATGATTTTATAGCCTGTATCTATCTTCTTTTGTCATATGACTGCACCTTGAACAGAATAAAATTGTGCTTTTGCATCAGTTTTTGCTTGACTGCACTTTCTCAGGAGAAATCGCTTACAAATTTTTATGCACCCAACCAGAAGGAAATGCAGCTCAGTTATAGCATTTTGAGGTCCCTTAAACTTTTTATATAGTAATTTAATTATTTAAGTGTCACGTGTGTTGATTTTAATTGTGATATTATGATAAAAGGAAACAAGCTAATAAGTTTAATGTATTTATTATAAACACTACAATAGGGACATTAAAATGTACTGTCAGATCTGGATTCACATCAGGGTCACATTACATAAAAATATGGCGGTTGTAGTATGTGTGGATTGTATTCACACTGCACACACATCATAGGATATAGAATTGTACTGTTTTAATGGCAAGATGATTTTGGATGCAGGGATAGTCACATAACTGCATACTGCACAACCATATGAATGTGTATGTCATAATATGTTGCACCTGTTATTAGAATCAGACCAGAGCTCATACAGTGATGAATTCTGGGAAGTGCCAGGGAGGTGTGTGCCATGCAGAGAAGGATGTACATTTTGCAGTGATGACACACCATGTCTGGCACAGGAAGACACTGCCCTCCGTTTGGCCATGGTCTCCTTTCAAGGTTTCTGTATGCTGCTGGACTTCATCAGTATGCTGGTTGTCTACCACTTTCGCCGCAACAAGGTAACTTAAGTGCTCATAAACAACATTTGGGCAGTTTTTGTTTCAACAGTTAAAAACTCTCCAAACACACATAACTTATTTTAGACAATTGCAAAAGTTCATTAATCCAGACTGCAAAAGTTGCCATGTTACTTTAGTAGAAGTAGTGAGATTTAGCAATCGTCAGTTGCAAACATACTGTTACTCTGCTAGACTTCTGCTAGTAATGCTAAAGCTTGATTTCTGCTTTAGTTCAATTAGACTACTTTTAAAAATCAAAACAAACCTATTATTTCTCTTTCTTGTCTTGCATTTCAGAGGATCAGAGCATCTGGTCTTATTCTTGTTGAAGCAATACTTTCAGGATCTGTTCTCCTCTACTTCCCTGTAAGTTCCATCTTTTAAAGTTTTTTTTGTTAAAGCACAAGATATGTTTCATTTCATATTTAACAAGAAAAAATATAGGGCAGAACTAGATATTATCTCTTGGGATTGATTGTAGAGCTCCATACTACAATAGAGACAGCTGAATGAGGGGAAGAGAAATATTGAAAAATAATAAGGATTAGCATGATCTAGTTATTCTCTTTTTTGAGAAAGATTTAGCATTTTTATAAAATATTACAAAGAGAAGTTATTTCTTTCTTTGAAATAACATGCTCCAATAAACCATGCACAAAAAGGCAAGGATTGTGCATTACAACAGAGTCCATTTTAATTTCATGTTGACTAAACCATTTTAAAGGGTCAGACATTTTTAAGATGCAGCTGTGAAGGTTCATTTTTCTTAGTTTTTATCCTCATTTGACTGATTTGTACATTCTGCTCCTGAGGCTCTTCTAACTTCAACAATCTGCTTTTTACATGGTTCTTCTGTGGCACAACTGTTCTAGTGTATTGCATAAGCATGTTCAATTTTGAAGGCGTGAAATTATTTAGAAGCTCAGTTTGAGTTTTTTTTGAAGACCAGCATTCACTCATATTTCCTATTTCACAATTCAAATGCAAATGTCGTTCTGATTTTTGTCACATTTCCTCTGCCAAGTGAAAGCCCATCAGAACATGTTCATACTTTAAAAACTGGATTGCTCGTGTTAAGAGGCTTTGGTCTATCATTAAGGAAGACATTAGGGAGACCTGCCCTATATTTTTATTTTACTTTGATATTTGTGAATCTGTTCTCCCTTAGATGTAAATGACCAATGTTTCACATGCAGTGAAAATTGTTTTAACCTGTTAATTGTCACTGTTCCTCAGGAGGAATGTTATTTCCCTATCCACCATTTCATAGTTGAATTTTAGTCTAATCATGACAAACTATATATTGATGCAAAGGTAAAAGACTCAAGATAAAATAATCATACAAATAAACATAAACAAAATGTTAATGTAAATGTAACAAAATGTAAATGTTAATGTTACTGTAATTTATAAAAATATATTATATCTGAAAATTAAAAAATGTATGTTTACGTTTATGTATACTCAATTTCTGCTTTGACAGTTATCAGGTTTGATGTTTGATGTGGCATTAATTAATTAATTTACTAGGGTGAGAATGTTTCAAGCATGAGCAAGACCACAAGTGTGACAAAATCATTATGTCCGATAATAAATCTGTCATTGTAAATATATTTTAGAGTATAAATGGCTGCAATCTCAGGCCAAATAAAATGGTCCTCCCATAATATTTTCTGCCTCTTTCTGTATTGAATAACAAAGCTATATTTTATTGTCAAAAAACTTGTGATAAAAATCTAATGGTGTGGACCTTTGGTAATGTTTGTATAATTTTAAAATGTCTCTAACAGTGTTCAAATCAAACCTTGTTTCGATATTCTCTTAGATTTAGTGTTCCTCTTCGATACAAACAGACATGTCATCTGATGTGCTCCTTTCCCTGTGGTATTTTTCGCTGTTCTTTAGCTAAGCACACCACACAAGCCATCTGTGATAGGCAACAGCTCATGCATGTGTATGAGAGAGAGAGAGAGAGAGGGGAGTTACATGCAATATGAATTATTAAATGTTAAAAATTTTAACTGTTACAAAGCAACTGTGGATAATTTATAAAAAATTAAGTCCTATTTGTCATGTTTTCTTTTGTTAAATAATCTGTTACACTCTGAAATCCATTAGATTACTCAAATGAAATAGATTGCAAAATACATTGACCATATTTTATGGTACAGTAAACTGTATTGTGATGTGAATTTTAGCTCTATATGAAATACATGACTGTACGTTTGCACTGACAGAAAGCAGCGCTTAAATATGTGCATGCACTTAGATGCACTCGTGGCTGCATGTGTTTTTCTATTGCAATGTGCCACGTGGTGCTATGCTGCATTATGTATTATTAATGAGCCCATCAAGTGCTAGTGCAACTTGTTAAAAATAAATCCTTTGATTAATTAATGTCGGACTGTTGGGGGGAAAGGGGCGCCTATTTGTCTCTGGTTTGATGATACAAACCCTTGACTCTCTGCTCTACTGGCAGTACATAGATGGGCTCGTTTTTACAAAGAAAATTACAAAAACAATATTTTCTTGCAAAATCTTTTTTGTCAAAAGAAAAATCGAAAAGCTTTTCACTTTTAGTGCTCCAGTGAGCATTCAGAGCGAGAGTTGCCTTACTGTGTCTACAGAACTGACGGACCATGTGACAGTTTCCAGTTAATGCCAATATTAACACAGAAACTGAAAAAAGTCAATTATTTATTGTACAGTATTAATTAAAAGTAGGCTACATAATATTTAGGTATGTGCATTGAGAATCAAACCTGGGACATTGCATTACTAGTATGATGTTTGAGAGCTTGAAATGAGATCGTTGAAAAAGTTATGTGTATTTGTGAAGTTCTTTACAAAGCAAATATTTTTTATTATTTACAATAGATAGTAAACGATTGCACAGCAATCTTTGCCTAAATGATTTTTGTGGTCACGTTCTAATTACCATACTACCATTTGTTTTTTGTTTTGACTTGTTAGTAGTTGACTTGCTAGTATTCTAACCCTTGGAAATTGTAATAATAAATGACAGACAGACAGATAATACAAACTAAAATGTGAAATTCCTTCACACACAAGCCTTCCCCTTGCTTCCTAATGAGTTCAAAAAGCATGTGCCTTGTTTATTTCTCTACCTTAAGAGGTGTTGCTAATTGAGACTTCATCTTGTTTTGAAGTTGGCAGCACATGGCAGTGCTGTTTGAATATACTGAAGAGGCTGTTTACACATTTAAGATGACTGCGGATTGGAAGGCTGTTCAGATAATTTTCCTGAGGGAGGCCGGCACAGATGCACCAGTCCTCACTGATATTTATTTATGAAAGCCATCTATGCTTTTTTACATACTGTAAAACAAATATAGCAGAAAATAGACAGATAAACATATGAAGGAAACACTTGTGAGCTCAGGAGCATGAAGAACAGCATCTGGACCGCTTGAACTCCATCTACAAATATAATAGCAGGAATATATATATATATATTCTCAACTCCAGAAATAAATATATATATTTCTGGAGAAGGGAAAGAAGGATGACATTAGCTTCATCTTAAGATGCATCTTTTTACCTTCTTTTATCCTTGCTTATTGTATGTAAAACAGAATTAAAAATAAGAAACCAATAACAAGGATTTGTGAATTTCATAGCCTTTCATATTACTTTCTGTTTTGCAATTTTCTCAATGTTTTTTCCTTATTTTCATGTTCCATTTCAGGTTATGATACAATACTTTAATCCCAGTGTATTCCGGTGCATTCTCCTGAGATGGGTTCGCCTGCTCGGCTTTTCTGTTGTTTACGGAACAGTGATTCTGAAATTATACAGGTAAGAATAACACTGTCATTTACAGTAGAAAAGAACTGAGTGATTAGAGATAATAGTCAGAGAGAAGCAAATCCTTCTAGCAAACGCTGAGCAGACGCTCACAGCTATATGCATATAAATACACACTGTGATAAATCCTGTTAATGTCATGGTGAAAAAAGCTGAAAGCTGCAAGACACTTTAAAAATGCAGAGTTAATGCAGCAAAACTAACCACTTATCACTAACAATGCCAATCAATCATAGGTATTTCCACAAGAATATACACATTTAGTTTTTTTACACATTTTATTTTACTGTAATAGTACATAAATACATTTTTTTACTAGGATAAATTAGGCAATTTTTACCTCTTTTTTTGTGATTAACTGTTTTCTACATAAAGTCACCCTGCATAATAAAAAGAGCATTCTGTGAAAATATAAGCTTAACACCTTTAATATTGACTCTTGACCATGTCTAAGAGTGAAGTCAGTGTTTAGAAAGCCAACTACTGGTATTTTATGTGCAAAATAATAAGATGTAGTATCAATAAAATCATTCATTTTAATTTGAAACTCATATATTTCAGTTAATAATTTAAAATGATTAATACTGCATCTCGAAAGCTATCACATAATAAAATATAATCACGTAATAAATACATGTTACCTATTTTCGTCACGAGGAATCCTATTGTTTCTTTCATTTACAGAAGCATCTTTTAAATCTATGCTTTCCTCACGACTAGGGTTTTAAAAGTGTTCCTGTCACGCACGGCTCAGCGGATCCCCTACATGACCAGCTGGAGAGTTCTGCGTCTGCTTGCCATGATTCTGCTTGTGGTTCTTTGGTTCCTTGTGGCCTGGACGTCAGCCGTATGCCAGAACCATGACACCCATCACGCCCTCATTGACATCGGGGTCACCCCAGAGGGCCTTCAGTTCAGCATGTGTCTGCTGGATAGCTGGGATTACATGATGGCTGCTGGTCAGTTCTTACTCCTGAACATTATAATTAGTATTCTAGATATTCTCATTGAGTTATACGAGGGTTTGAGTTTGACAATTATTTGGAGACTTGGTTGAGTCCTGACTTACATAGTGATGCCAACAGCCTTAAACAGGGAAAAATTAGGAAAAATGACCAAACTCTTAGAGCCTAAAGAGACACTGGGATGTATAATCTAATCATCTCTCAGACAGCTTTTAAGACATGAACTCGTGAGACATGGCCAGTGATGCAGAGCCAGTAACTCCTGAAAGCTCAGAGATTCACGTCACTCAGATGATAAACAATGAATGCTATAAGCATTGACAGCAGTTTATGCTGTGTTATCGTAGCAAATATATAAAAATATCCGATATTCAAATATAAAAAGATTTTAGACAAATCATGAAATGCTGTTTACTGGGGATAAGATCTAAGCTCGCTGTTGACATTACCTTCAAGATGTTCACGCACCGTTTTTTGTTGCTTTGAGAGATGCGGTGAAGGACAGAGCAAGGAGAAAACAGCCTTTCAGCCTGCATTACCTGACAACACACTAAATAATTAGTGATGACACTGGCCATCGTCTCTTTGTGTTCTTGTTTTAGCGGAGTTCCTCTTCCTGCTTTGGGGCGTCTATTTGTGCTATGCTGTACGGACCGTTCCATCCGCCTTTCATGAGCCACGCTACTTGGCGGTCGCCATTTATAACGAACTCCTCATCTCTGCAATATTCCACATCATTAGGTGAGCAATATGCATGAAGTAAGAGAAGCAACAGCACAAGCATGATTAAGATGGCATGCTGCGTGTTTATTCATGAGGCGAGTGGGCTGTAACACCGTGCTTCAGGAATAATATAGTGTAATAGATGATCTCCAAATGAAGTATGAGCGCATTGCTTAAGATCCATGGCCAATCCATGACATTCAAATGACTCTTTTCTGTGAAACCCAAAAGAAAATATTTTGAGAAACGTCTCAGTTTTGTGTCCATACAATGAAAGTCAATGGGGGCCAATGTTGTTTGGTTACCAACATTTTGCAGAATATGTCTTTTCTTTCTCCACAAAAGAAAGAAATTCATAGAGGTTTTGAATGTCATGAAGGTGAGTAAATGATGAAAGAATTTCCATTTTTAGGTGAACTATCCTTTTAAGGATGCTTGGCAAATAATTACACACAACACATATACAAAGCTTACTGAGTCAACCACAATTCAATCTCTTCTCCTTCAACACCCTCATGTCAGCCAACTTCAACATTGTAGAGTTTCAATTAACAACTGTATTTTAAATGAGATAATTTTTTTATAATTATTCTAGAATTAATATATAATCTAATTTATTATCTATTCTTTCTGTCTGTCTATTGCAATCTGTCTATTAGGTATTTTTTATTGTTTATTTTTTACAGTAGCTCCTCAGGTTTGCACAGAAATCTTTGTTGTTCCTAACTTTTTATGTTTAGTGAAGCATTAATACGATTCTGTGTTTCTAGACAGCATGTCATTGCATTCCCTCAGGCGAGTCAAAATGTCAGTTACTACACCCACAAACAACAGAGATTTGCTGCATCTGCAGAGAATGTAGCTGTTGACAGTACAGGAACTCCATAAATTGAAACTCAAACTCACATTCATGTATATTTATCTCAATATACCAACAGCAGATTTCAGCATGTAGCCTCAAATCAACTTCCTACTGTCTGCAATCAGCGTTTTACCAGCTTTTGTTTTTTATGCAAGATTCAGCACTGCAATTTTGGGTTGCTCTTACACAGAGGGATTTATTTAACACCGTTTGTGTGAGCGTTGTGTAACCTCAGCTCCTAAAAATGACAAAAAGTTGTCTGTGCCCTGATAAGAAAGGCAAACTTGGGTCGCATCAGCAGAACTTTGGAGTAAACTTGTGAAAAAGGTGATAATAGCTGGCCTCAGCTAAATGACGAGCATCAGTAGGTCAGCACTGGTAAGCCACTAGAAAGGAGGTTAATAAAACATGTCCGCTGTAGACTGCTTTTGCATAAACTACCACGGCTGAAAATAAACCCGTGTTCTGTGACACTCTTAATCTTCCAGCTCTCAAGCTGTTCCGTAACATCATTATTTCACTCGCTTTTGACCACAGATTGCCTTTCGTTTGTTTCTCATGCAGTGTCAGCCATCAATCAAAGTGGTAGATTCAGAAATATAAAAAAACAAGCAGAATTGGTGACATATAGCACAGTGGTTCCTAATTGGTGGATTGCACCTTTTAACCAGTAAACCAGTAAAAATGCCTTCGCAGGAATATAATATACAAATCTAATTTAAGTGTCTAATAGTTCTCAAAATTAAAACATCAGATTTGTGTCTCTTATATTAAAAAGCGCACTATAATCATGGAAAGTGATGATCTGGAAATGTTTTACCAACCTTTTTCATTGTAAAAGAAAGCTCTGTTTGTGTGAAGTGTGGCAATAGCATTGGCATTTGATGTTTTGCCATAACACTCCTTGAAAGGTGTGTGATTAATGAACCCAAATTTCATTATTTTTTACAGGAACAGTAAGGTCAGTGTTCCAAAGAGTAATGAAACTGCCATTGCCATCAGGATCCTGCTGACTAAACGTCATTTAAATAGAATTAAAATGAAACGGTAAAAGCTCTTAGTTGTCACCACTGATCGATTAGGTTGCTCAATTGAGTTTTAAATAAGCAGCAGGAGGTGAAGCCTCCAAGCGCCAGCAAATACTTTGACCTAAAATGAGCCACTGGGCTGCTGATCAGTTGAAAAGAAATGTTTTTTAGGATATGCAATATAGACGTTATGCTGGAAATGGTAAACAAGTGATTATTAACATTTTAAATAATAGAACCAGATTTAAATACAATGTACAACAAATGCTAAAATACTACATTGCACTGCTCTTGATTTAAAATTCATGAATGCAGAAATCTGTTTGGTGGGAGGGGTTTTGGAAGGAGCGCATGTTAGCGTAACAGCTGAAATTGTTGTCAAAACATTGAACAAAGCATTGTTCCTGTCTACAGGTTCACTCTTGGGACTAGGTTACATCCAGACTGGATGCTAATGTTGTTTTTCGTCCATGCACACCTGACAGTGACTGTTACTTTGGGATTACTTCTCATTCCAAAGGTGATTATATTTTAACTGTAATCTTTAGAAATAGTTTTAATCTGGTTTTGGAGAAGGTTGAGTAGCATGTTTCATCTTTTACACCAGTTCCTTTTCACTGGGACTCATACACGGGAGGACATTGCCACAGAGGCTTATGAGGATGAGCTGGATATGGGTCACTCGGGTTCCTGTCTGAACAGCAGCATAACATCTGCCTGGAGTGAACACAGCCTGGACCCTGAGGACATTAGGGTACGAATACTTTACTGATCCCGATTTATTTACACACATTAATAAAAGATAACAAACATTGTAAAATTGAAAAAAACAAATTACATAGTATAAACCACTTTGTTTCAAACACTGATGTAGCAGCATCACAGTTAACAGTGGACCACATTGCAAGGTGTTACATAATGTTTCAGAAAAAATGTGTTACCTTCAGTAACACACTCTCTTTCTAAAACCATTGCACACCAAAATCATGTCATCCAAGCCAACATAATACAAGCAGCACAAAGGTGATTCAATGCTTTTCTGATTGGCTAATTTTCAATTTCATCAAAATCTGTCAGGAACATTATGGTGGTATTCAAAAAAAACTGTTCTCCTTTAAGAACAACATTAAAATATATTAATAATGTTTCTTCTATTCTTTGTTTTTGACCAGGAGGAACTGAAAAAACTCTATTCCCAGTTAGAGATCTATAAAAGAAAGAAGATGCTTGCCAATAACCCTCACCTACAGAAAAAACGCAGTTCCAAGAGAGGCCTTGGACGGACAATAATGCGGCGAATCACAGAAATACCAGAGACGGTGAGTCGGCAATACAGCCGAGAAGACAGGGAAGCGGTTGACCATGGATGTAACAGAGGTACCCTGCGGCGAAACCCTTTTGACCCATCACACTCTGGAAAACCAAGAGAAGAATCACTAAGAAGCAAGATGTTCTCTCTTAAAAGATCTCATAGCTACGATCATACACACGATGAAGGTGGGGAAACAAATAGGGTGCCTGATGATAAAATAGAAAATTCCACCATTGAGTCATCTCTACTTGACACCTTGATGGGCAGGAGGTCCAACAAGAAGAACCCGGATGTGCCGAAAGTGGAGTTAGCCGAATCTGCCGAGTCGGTGCCCTTAGTGTGCAAGTCGGTTAGCGCTCACAATCTGGCTGCGGATAAAAAGCCGGTTATCCTCAGAACTTCAATGCTACAGAAATCACTGTCTGTAATTGCTAGTGCCAGGGAGAAGACACTGGGAATTGCAGGAAAAACGCACAGCGTTGAGGATGCCAGTAAGAAGGGTCTCAAAGGAAAGGACACCGCCGTACTCTCAGAAGTTGAAGAATCCCCTAAGTGTTTTCCGAAAATGATCATCAGCCAGTCAGTTGAATACACCAAAACACCAAGTAAGATGGGCATCATGAAGCAGCAAGTAAGTGGTAGTCAGCCATCCATTTGTTCAGAGCCAGGGAAGAGCAAGGATCTGTATGACCTCTCTGAAGTGTGCCCTTGGGAAGTGGAGGAGTTACCTACTCCATCAGAGGGAAAGACTCAAAAGCATGTTTCCATTGCTGTAACCGAAGCCAATACCATTCGTGGAAGCAGTCCCAAAAGTGTACGGTCTCAACATAAACAGAAAGGGTTAGGTCAGTCTCCTACAAATCGGCGCCGCTCCAGAGATAAAACTGGGGACAGAGATGAATCAAGGAAACCAAAATCACCTCTCCATCTCACTGCCCACAAAGATGAAAGTCCATGGACTTATGATGACCAACATGTCCAAGGAATGGGGACCGCAGGACTGTCCCCCGAGAGAACAAGACGCAAAAAAAGCGTTACACCAACAGACGGAAAGCCTAAGATCATTCTCTCAGATATCTCAAAGTCTACAGGAAGCCTTTTGCAGCCTCCAGCTCTCATGGTGGATATTTGCCCTTGGGATTACGATCCACCTGTGTCCCCCAACCAAGACAAGACGTCCAGCCCCACACATCATACAAAGAGAAGGGATTCTTGCTCGAAAAGAAAAGGTTCATGTTCTTCCAAAGAAAAAGGAAAGGATAAGGAAGATGATAAGCGAAGATCTAACTGTAGGGAGCGGAGAAGCTCCTCAAGCAAACCCTCAGAGAAACGACGCACAAGCCAGTCATCAGAAGGTGATCAGTTTGCCACGGTGGCATCTGGCAGGAGAAGAAGCTCTACCAGAGAGACAGCGATGAGCAGCAGTAAGCACGTTGAAGTTTGTCCCTGGGAGACTGAGACATTGCAAAGTGTTACCTCAAATGAAAAAAACCCTCCGACAACGGAGAGCTACACAAATCAAACACCAGCCACTTACCTCAATATGGCTGAAATCTGTCCATGGGACTTTGATGAGAAATTGTCAGGGAAAAATGCATAAATGAAATCGCTCCAGTATGGTTTTTGAGAAAGCAACTTGCACAACATCTCAGATATGTTAACCCTTATGTACACACTTATTTTTTGTTTTTTGATAATGTTGCACATATACAAAGTAAGACACTTTCTCCAAAATATTTCAAATATCAACCTAAAATAGACGTGTATTTCAATACTGCCTTGCAAATATGTTTAAAACAAGTTCTGTAAAATTTAATGTCTGAATTTGATGTCTAGCCACGTAAACAAAAATAATTATGTTTTACATTCAATTTGCTGTTACAAGAATGTGCATTTGTGCATTTTCACAAAATGACAGGTTAGATGAAAACTACTTGGCCTATCCTAGTCTTTACCTGTAACCCAAAATAAAATACCACATTTCAGCCAGATCTGAAGGACAACTGTGTCCATAATTATTCTAAAAATTTTGAAAATGTGAAAACAACATACAATGAATGTTCCAGTGTAGTTACTGAAATAAATCCCTTGTGACAATTTCACCATATGACAAATATAGCCCAACTTTCCCCTATATATCACAAATGTTGATAACTTCCAAATATACAAGCATGTAGTTAAATATTAAGCCTAAATTACTTAACAAGATATGATTTTCCAAACAAGTGGCTGTGGCTTTTGAAAGACATCACAATTCTTGTCTCTTGGCTCTTTATTATAATATCAGAGACTGGCTCACCTTACACCACTCTTTGCATTTTACATTGCTATTAAAATACCTAAAATCCTGTTTTTGAAACAAGATGACAAGTATATTCACCTAGTGTCTAATGAAAGTGGATATTTTTAAGATCGGGTTTCTTCCAGTTCTTCAGTTTACCACATTCACTGGCAAAGCATCTGGGGGTTGTTTCACAGCAGTATTCTGCATGAATGCAAGTAAAAGGGTATTTTTGTCTACAGTATGTTAAATGTTAACAGAGAGAAGTGGGAATGCTCAAAAATAATTGTTTGATCATTGCATGGGTACACTTATTTGTTGCAGTGTTGTTGGTATTGTTTTTCAACTTTACAGGACCCTATCTACTAAAATTCTGTTCTGTTGTGATTTATATTAATATCAGCTACTGTCATAAAATGTACTGGATGATGTCTCCCTACTGGTGATTGTTACACAATTAGTAATCAGTCACACTGGCTCTTGCATGTCAGTCAAGTAAGTCTGTCTTTTTACTTGCACATACAATTCCAAATGGGTAGGAGTGTTGTGAATATATTATATACGTTATTGCAGATACAATCCTAACCTCAGTATAATGCAGTTATGTTCAATATCAGTCCACCTGGGAAGATTTCTACTGTATATTTTATGTGCTTCTTTTGTGATAGCATGTACATACAGTCTAATCTGCAATAAATATTTCATGTGAAGATTTACTGTCTGGCCTCATGGTCCCCCATCATATGCATATGTTAGTATTTGCATAGTCGCATGCATGCAATATGCTTGATTGACATAGCTAAAGATGCCTGTGTGTGCATTAGCAGCACAAAGGTAACGGGTTTAATCCCATGCACAATGTACTTTAAATGGCAATTAGTTAATATGAATATGATGTATTCAACGGGCATTATCTGTACAATAGCCTTCCAGTATAACTTCAATCATTGTGACCAACATGGGGGTGAGTAAATAATGACAGAATTTTCATTTTTGGGTGAACAATTCCTTTAACAGGTGCACTCACCCACTCACAACAAAAACAACACCAGCTTTAATACACTCATGTCTGCTCTTCCTAAACGGGAAAAGTGCCAGTACACACTCAGTCTACAGCTGAAGACATGCTGAGCTAAACACAGTATAAAATACTTTTACTGAAGGCATGGGGAATTAAAACAGAGTTAAATCTCAGAGTTGGGTAACGATGCCTCCTTGTGGTCAAACATCAACATGTCTATATTAACACGGTTCAGGTTTACAGATAAAGACGGATGTTGCGTTAAAAACAGCATTTTTTATATTTGTTTATATTTAATGTAAACATTTTTTAAATATAATATTTTATATATTTTATTCTAGGCTTACGTTTAAGCTAAATATAAATACCTTTAAAACGGAGAATTATTACGATTATGTGTATTATTTAATGTAGCTGTTAACAGCCTGCTATGTATCAATATCTCTTCCTTTCTTTCGTAAAACCACAGTAACACAATGCCTCGTGTGGTTTCATTGGTACATTTAGAATTATTTATTTTGCAAAAAAAGTTTGCGATTTTTACTTTTTACAGTATTTCCGCCTCTTTAGTCGCACCTGTAAAAGGATGCTGATGCTGAATGCGGATGTCGTGACGTACACTACTGACTACTAACATCTCCCACTCTCTCCGTCAGTCACACTTGATAACGCATGAACGCTTACAAGTGACAAAGTTTGGGATTACATGATATTGTCGCGTGTAACGAGTTTGATTTACTCTGGAGAAAATGGTTAATGCTGAAAACAACGGGACAACATTGCCTCTTAGATACAGATTCAAGGATTTATTATCTGGAGATCAGGCATGGCAAAACGATAGCAAGTAAGTGCTTCTTGACTCATTTTTTGTCGCACTGGAAAATATATACACGTCTATGTTTTGCTTTATTATTTGCACAGTTTTATTTATTTGTAAAAGTACATAGATGAACTGTTTTGACAATATGTTTCAACACACTTTACAAGTTATTAAATAAGAGCTTTTTACAAGATAATAGATATACAAATCATAATAGTTTTAGATAATAATATATAATAATAATAGACAATAGAATAATGTGCAACATTATTTAACATTATTTATAGAACAAAAGGCTTCACAACATATCTATTTTCAAAATACCTTATATGCTATATACTGATTTTCAGGAAGTCAAAACTACCTTATTTACAGATGACCATTACCTGTATGCATGTTAGTGTGGCTTGAAATGTTTGAAACCAACATGCAAGACACTTTCGTTCAATTTTATTCAAAAAGTTTTTGGAAAAACAGCACAGTGTAACAACTAACCCTAGTCTCCACATTATTTTTCTCATTAAATGTTGATTGTGTGCAAAAACTAAATTGTCTACTAGAGTCTACAAGCTAACTAGTGACAGCAAAAAAGTATTGCATGCTGAAATAAAAACAATCTTTTCAATCTTTTCTTTTATTTAATCCATTGTTCTCATCATTGTCTTTGGCTCATAGGGTGCAGGTTGAATTATATGCCAGTGAGAACACTCTCAAAGAACGCCTTCAGTTGTTCTTTATCAAAAAGCGAAAATCCAGTAAGTGTCATTGCACTTTATTCTTTCAGGTACATCCTCAAATTTTCATAATGCCACTGCTGGCTTGATAAAACAATGAATCCAAACATTTTTACTTTGAAGTTATTTACATTAGTTTACATGTTTAGGTAAAAATATGCGTTTTAAAATTAATATACTGGTCCATTCCTGCAAAAATGTCACTTGTTGAGTTCTGTGCATTAGAAAACACATCTGAACTAAAATCTATGTTTAATTCCTCAGGTCTCAGAGTGCGAGTGTTTTATTTTTCCCTCAAGGTGTTGAGCTGCATACTGTACATGTTTCGAGTGCTGTATGATACCAAACAGGAACATACATGGTAAACATTTATTATCTTTATTTTTCTATTTAATTAAATATTTCTTTAAAAGTTGCAAGCATCACCTATAACGCTGCATTGAGATTTTGAAAGATTATGGATGGAATTTAGCATATTTGTTTAAATATTACATTATTTGTATTTCTTCTCTTTACAGTTTTGGTTGCACATACCAAAATTATACCCTTCTTTCAATCAACTGGTACATATTATGTTTAAGTACCTAAAACCACAATATGCTACAGAATTTTAAAAAACATCCGGTTTGCTTTAATACCCTTGTTGCTTTTAGGGCCTCCGTTATTTGGGTTGAACGAAGTCCAGCACTTTGGGGGATACAGGTAAACAGACTGTGTCATTTCATACCTGTTAAAGTGATTTATAATAATTAATGTTGTTTGTATGAGACATTTCATCTGGAGTCTTCTTCTTCAGGTGACTGTTGCAGTCATATGTCTGTTCCAAAAAATCCTGCTGACGTATTTAAACTACAAGGTATTACTTTAACTACTTTTCTGATGTAGCCAAGATCTTTTTGTCTGCCTGGTTTATCAGAATTTAATTGGTAACAGTGAAACAGGTGCATCCAGCTATTAAATCCCTGTGAAGCACCAACTCCTCCATGTGAAGTATAATAAATATAACAAATAAGACTGGCAAATTACTGCCATTTTCCACTCAACCAGTGAAATTATCTGTGCAGTTTCTTTCCGTTTATGTTTTATCTGCTGATTTTAGGGGAATATACGGCAGCAAGTTCTTCGAATAATGTTCATCTTGGAGATGATTGACACAGTGCCATTTGTGATTTCAGTAAGTATATCATCATAAAACTGTGGCCACAACACACAATGGATTGTTTCTCTGATGACAACTAAACTTGCACTACACTATGGATATCAGGTCCCTTGATGCATACAATGCAAGGTGCACCTCACATCCTCTGAGTGGCTTGGTACATATTGCTATATTGCCCAGGACCTATATGGATGGTCGGTTTTCATAAAGAGCAAAGTTCTTGTCGCTTTTTTACTTAGTCTTGTGGTTGACTCAATGTTAAGTAACTCTTCTGTGTTTTTTCAATGTTAAATAAGTGCTCTTTACCGTAACAGATTTTTTATCCACAACTCCGGAATCTTTTCATCCCAGTGTTTCTAAACTGCTGGCTGGCAAAACATGCCCTGGAGAACATGGTTGTAAGTATAATTTTATTTTATTTTACTGTTCAAACATTCTGTAGTGTCATATAGGAAACAAAAGTGAGCCCTATTTTTTTTGTAAAAGATTAATTAAACAATAAAACAGAATTTTTTATTTATAATGTAATAAAATTATGATCAAGTAATTTTGATGACATCATCAACATCATATGTGGTTCCATCCTCAGAATGACCTTCATCGTGCCATTCATCGGACACAAACAGCCATGTTCAATCAGCTTCTCATTCTTATCTCCACCATCATGTGCCTCATTTTCACTTTGTAAGTCTCAAAAAATCTATATTAAAAAGTAACTCATATAGACCCATACACCCCTTCATTTTCAGCATGCACGCTCAATTGAATGTTTTGCAAAATAGCATTTCAATCACAAACAGCATGTTAAGCAGACCTTCCCCACTCTGTGTACTGTTCTCATACCGAGTGGGTGTGTTGAATCTGTTTGCCTTTTCTGTCTTCCTTGACACTATAGCATTAGCTGTGCAGCTCTCGGTTTAGGGTCAAAAACAGAGTCAATTGCAGCTAATTTTCTGCGGTTTCCGCTTTTAGAGTGAAGAGCACTTACCCACCACAAATGTGCTCATCCACATCCTTATTTATCCCTTGTGTGTTGCCACTCTTACTGTAAAATCCCTTTGTATATTGAGTGGCCCACAAAAGGTATTGAAGACACACTTATAACACGACTGTCATCAATACATGAATAATGTACTACAAAAAAGGGTCATAAAAACATTACATTTCCAGCAAAATACAGATTGTGATCACATTGCACCCTCCACAACCCACCACTCAGAGCCAGTCAGCAATGCAATGCAAATAAATGCAAAGTACTAAATGCAAATTGTATTTGGGCTCATTTGCATCCTGGTTTGCATTCTTTTATTGAACTCAAAGAGTGTATGAAAATAAGCAAAACTATTAGTGAGTGCAATTTTAAAGGTTTAGATTTTTAAGCAATCTAAATCTATAATCTAAAATATACTTCACCAACAGAATAACAATGAACAAATTATGCTTAAAATATTTATTACTTAATATGTGTTAAATATGTTAAAGAACAGGAAAACTGTTGAGCGAGAAGAGTGTTGACCTTATCAATATTAACTTTCTCCATTATTTCTCTCTATCATGATATTTTGTGGTTGATTGGCTCGAAGGCTTTTTCTTTTCTCACAAGACTAATCCAATATTGTAATAGCTTTGTGGTTCAGTGTTCATCATCAGAATACCACAGACACTAAACACCATTAAGTGCATCTCCACGCTTTTAGAGCATATTTTCACAAGCTGCTTTCACATAAACTTGATGTCATTTTGAGAGCTAATGCATAAAAGAGTCATTGTCATTTCCTGCATCCATCATTTAATATCCATTTTACACATACAGTAAGTGCATGTGGGTACATACCCACAGAAAAGAAAAATCACAAATGAGATCTCTTTGATGCACTGTTTCTCCTAAAAAGTAATGCAATTTAATGGAGAGCAATTAGAGATATTTAGCTTCAGAAGGCTTTTAATGAGAATTTTAGGATAAACATCTGGGACAAAGTTGGTACATGATCAATTCTTAACTTAAAACATACTGTGGGAAACATTGAAACTCAATTAAGTCTTCAAAGTCTCTGCCTAAGTTTCCTGTGTCTTAGACATTTCTCCTGAGAGGGTCTCACATCTTACAAAAACACATCAGTTTTCAGAAGAGATCTCAACAATATTATAACAGTAGCTCTAATTTTCCATTTGAACTTCTGGATATTTTCTCACTCTACAGCATTTGTGGAGTTGAACACTTGCAGCGATCTGGAAAAAAATGCAGTCTTTTTGACTCGTTCTACTTCTGCATCGTGACCTTTTCTACAGTGGGCTTTGGAGATGTTGTTCCTGACATCTGGCCCTCCAAGCTGCTGGTTGTTATCATGATATTTGTCGCTTTAATGGTCCTCCCTATTCAGGTAAATACCTTAAACCTACTTTTCAATTTCAATAAAATTATTTTGTTATGTATATTAATTTTATTTTAGTTTAATGTTAAATAAAACAAAAACTTCCAAATGCAGCCATAATTATGTTAGTTTGGGCATTCTGTATATGCTGACCGAAATGTGTTTTTCTCTGTTATGTGGTGATATTAGTTTGAGCAGCTGGTTTTCTTGTGGATGGAACGTGAGAAGTCAGGAGGAGATTACAGCAGACACAGAGCTAAAAACGAGAAACACGTGGTGCTGTGTGTCAGTTCACTCAAAATCAACCTGCTGATGGATTTCCTAAATGAGTTCTATGCTCACCCCAGTCTTGAGGTATGTGTCAAGTGTCTCCATTGTTAGAGGTATAGTCAGGGATAAACATTGAGAACTGTATCCCTGCTGGAGGATACTGGAGGAAAAGCACTTCTAATACAGTAATACTTTTAGTAGACTTTTCAGTCAAAACAAACTTTGCAATTCTTACTGTTTGGTGTTGGTGTCTTTTAGGACCACTACGTCATCATCCTTTGCCCAACAGAGATGGACACAAAAGTGAGACAGGTAATGCAGATCCCGATGTGGTCACATAGGGTCATATATCTACAGGGATCTGCTCTCAAAGACCAAGATCTGTTCAGAGCCAAGTGAGTTTAAAGCCAATTTATATCTGGCATTCGGTTTAATACCAGTATTTTTGTCAGTCGTGTTAATATTTGAAATGGATGGTTCACTTAAACATGTAAATTCTATCATCAATAGAAACTCACCTTAATGTCATTCCAAACCAGTATAACTATCTTCTGCAGAACAAAAAGGGAGATATTTTGAAGAAGCTTAAAACCTATTAATTCAAAACCACTAAGATATTTCTTAAAATATCTTCTTTTGTGTTCCACAGATGAATAGGGATGACAGAATTTTCATTTTGGGTGAACTTCTGTATATCTTTTCCCAGTATTACACTTCCTGTGTAAGTAAAGCAGAATAATGTGGCACTTGTTGAGCTTTCACAGTGATCAATGTAGATGATCTTTTAAATGTACTTTAAGGAGATACCATTAACATCTAAATGGCAGTTCATCTATTAATCAAAAAATAAGATCCAGTGCCAAAAGCGTACATTCAAGTGCAGTGTGAAACAGGCCTTATCATTGTCACTTAAAGCAGAATTAAAGAAATTAAATGCATAAACACATATGGATAATCACATTTATGATACGAGGCCTTGAAGGCCCTGAAGGTCTACAGTGAGTACCGGCAGCAAATTAAAACAAGCTAGATTTTATCGGAAGATCGATAAGAACATTAACTTAGCAGGGAGTCAAATCGACTCAGCGATGATATGAACGGCTATGTAAATTAGTTATACGGCTGAAAATCGGCCAGTGGGACGATCTTGATACATTTAGAGCAATAAAATCTTTCGGCAGCTGAGTGTAACCCATCTTTTCCCACAGGCTGGATAATGCTGAGGCTTGTTTCATTCTGACCAGCCGCCGCGAGGAGGATCGCAATGCAGCAGTATGTACTACATCCCTGATCAAAATGCAGAAAATGTACATTTGTAAATGTAAAGATATGTATAGTAAGTATACTAATTAAGTTAATATTCTATTTGTTATTTAATATTAACAATTGAAAGATATGTTTTTAGGATCATCAGACCATCCTGCGGGCATGGGCAGTGAAGGACTTTGCTCCTGGCTGTCCTCTTTTTGTTCAGATTCTCAAACCAGAAAACAAACTGCATGTGAAATTTGCAGGTACATAAAATCTGTCTGTGCAGTCAAAACAACCCAAACAATGTTATTGTCGGGTCAACCATGTTTTGATTCCCCCTGCAGATCATATTGTTTGTGAGGAAGAGTTTAAATACGCCATGCTGGCTATGAACTGCATCTGTCCTGCAACGTCCACCCTCATCACCCTGCTGGTGCACACCTCACAAGGCCTGTGGGTACAACAGCCCATATCAGTAGAAAGAAGTGTGCCACCCAAATATGAAATGTTAAACACTGTCTTTACAGTTCTGACAGCACTTTTCTATAATATAACAGTTTATTGTGACAAATAACCAACCCCCATAGTACCTTTCACTGTAAAAATGATGTGATCAGTAAGATATGGCAACATATGTTTTTACATTACTTGAAATAAGTTAAGAAATGGCAACTTTAAATAATAAATTAAAGCAAATGTAGACAAAATTTGAAATAGTAAGTTACAATTATTAACTTAACTTAAACAGCCAATCTAATTATTTTAAAAACATTTAGGCAGCCGCTTTTCACAGTATATAATTGTGCACTATATTTAAATATATGTCTTGATGTCATATGTTTATAACTACAGAGAGGGTCAATATTCTCCCGAAGACTGGCACAGAATTTATGACAAATGTTCTGGTAATGAGGTATACAACATTGTCCTAAAAGACAGTGTCTTTTTTTCTGAGTACGAAGGAATGAGCTTTCCCTGTGCTTCCTTCCACGCTTATCAGAAGTGAGTACACTTTGGAATAACACATTTTTTCATCCAAGGATCTAAAACTGTAATACATTCATGACAAAAGAACTTCTTGGGACACTAATATTTCTTTCTCATCATTTACAGGTATGGCATATGTCTCATTGGAGTCTGTCCTCAAGACACCGAAAGTATTCTGCTGAACCCTGGTCTTCAACACACCATGAAACCCTCGGACATGTGTTTCTATATTAATTCCACCAAGGAGGAGAACTCCAGCTTCAAGGTCAAGTCATTTCGCAAAAGAAGTCCCAAGAATCAACTTCCCATGAGCAGTATTGTTGCGAGTATGTGTCAAAAAAATTGAAAATGAAATGAAATGATATTTAAAAACCTCATGTTTCAAAGAAAGAATCTGCATTTACTAAAATTAATTAAGTAATTAAAATTGGAGTATATCATTTTTATTTCTAAAGGTAGCATGGCCATAGACGTCCAGGATATAGGCAGTCCATCCGATTTAGGTCCCTCTCTCTCAACTGAACCTTTAACATCTGAGAAAAAAGGACCTAGCAAAGCTGCTGCTCTAACCATCCCAGATCCACTTACCTTTCAGACTGATGACCAGTCCAGTGATCAATCAAAGAGTCAGAACATCAATGGTGATGAATGCAGTGAAAGGTGATTGGTTCTTTACCTGAGTAAGAAAAAAAGCAAATTATCTTGTCGTGAAAGCTGATGCTTAGTTTAATGTTAACATAGTAAGTAAAAAGCACTTAATAATGTCAAGAAATTTTCTCTTATTCTGATTTTGCAGTTACATCAAAGGATATCCCCCAAATACACCATACATCGGGTGTTCACAGGCACTTTGCCATTTACGGAAAGAGAAAATGTCTAAATGTTGCATGCAGCTGGTAAAGGTATTACATGTTTTTACATACAGCAAGATTACAGTTTTTAGGTAATGGTGGCATTAGGTGGACAGGTTACTTATACATATTTCTGTATGTAAATAAGTGTTAAATCTAAAAATATATATTTTTTGTCAGTTGAATTGATATTGCATTGACCGTCATGTCATATCAGTTTTTGTCCAAGAATTGCAACCACAAAGATGATGATGATGTCAAAGCGTACGGATTGAAAAATAAGCTCATCATTGTGTCTGCCGAGACAGCAGGAAACGGCTTGTACAACTTCATCCTCCCATTACGAGCCTCATACAGATCACAGAATGAGCTGTACCCCATTGTGCTACTCCTGGAACATGAGTAAACACTTCACCTCTCTTTTATTTTCTCTTCAGGACACGGTTTTACCATGTTAACATTCTCTTCTGTTATGATGAATGCACTTCTTGTTTTATTTTATACTGTAGTCGTGCTTATGTGCATCTTTTGTATCTAGAGGTCGTGCTTGTACAATGTTGTTTGAAATTTCTCTTTCAGACCAGATGAAGATTTTCTAGAGACGGTCTGTTGGTTCCCAATGATCTATTACCTGGTTGGATCGATTGACAAGTATGAGACATTAGCATGAAACTTTTAGGCACTTTTTTGGCTTCAATAGATTTGATTTAAATCTTGTCAGAAGTCATCTTTAAACCCTTAAAGTTGCCTACAGTATGTGCAGTGTTAATGGTTACTGTGTATCTCTTCAATAGCCTGGATGACCTGTTACGTTGTGGCGTCTCTTTCGCTGCTAATATGGTGGTGGTAGACAAGGAAAGCACCATGAGCGCTAAGGAAGATTATATGGCTGATGCAAAAACAATTGTTAATGTTCAGACCCTATTCAAGTAAGAGCCTCATTTAACTTTAATACACAACCTTTAGGCCTGGTTTTACAGACAGGGATTATAATAAGACACGAGAAGGTCTTAGTTAAATTAGGATGTTTATGTAACTTCTATAACTCTGACTTAGAAAAAATGTATAAAAAGTATTTAAAAAAGCCATCAATGGAAATAATTTGAAGTGCATTTTTGCTCAAAACAGTTAAACATTTCTAACAATATTTGCATTATTTAATGTATAGTTGTAAAATATTAATCTAGTCACTCGACTACAATGTCTGTAGGATTTTAAGTACAATAGATAATGCTGTATGTATCTTTGTAGTGTTTTTTTTTTACCATGAATCCCTAGTATGTTTAATTCAGAATTTTTAGAAACTTAAATATTATTACTAATGGCTGGCAGTAATGACTACTCATGTCATTGAGCATAATAGTGACCCCTAAAATGTTCTGTACCAACACAAAGAATACATCTAGAAAAAGCAGTCATAATCATTAAAAAAATTACAAAGCTTTTGTTTACCACAAAAACAACCTTACTTTACACTTTATAAAGTGATATCTCAGTTAGACATCAATTTAAATGTTTAGGAGTTGCTAAATCTAAACAGATGATGGCATTGTTACCAGGAGATATTTATCAAGTCTTCTACCCACTTGAACTATAAACTTTACATAAGTTTATTGCAATTTTGATGAATATACGAATAATATCCAAATATATCAATTAAAAACACTGCCTTACATGCTTTTCCATGTTAAACTAGTTAAGTATCTTGTGGCGTAAGTGAAATAACGCACTATTGTATGACTGCATTGTGTTTCTGTGAATGCCTCACCTGTAGGTTATTCTCTGGACTGAACATCATCACTGAGCTCACCCACACTGCTAACATGAGGTTTATGCAGTTCAGCGCAAAGGACTGTTACTCACTGGCATTCTCCAAACTGGAGAAGGTAAGCAGACATTATAACATGCTTTTATATCAGACCTTTAACAGCGGAGGCAGCGACGCAACGGTTGAGTCTGTCAACATTGCAAATATCAACGCTGCAGCGTGCACTGCTATGGACCAATCAGGTGTAAGCTCGATGAGTTTAGCAACAGTGGCTTGCAATCGATTGGTATACAGAAAATTGACGTATATATTATCATTCGCATTGTTTAAGAAAAGTAATTCATCGAAATATAAAACAAAGACCAGCATTCACGCATATGATATTTGTAAATAATGATGTAAATATAAAAGTTTAACTTGACTTTATCAGGTACAACGTGGTTCATTTTGACTGTAGTAATTCTAATGTTTTTTTTCCTGCACGGCATTATGGAGCAGAAAGCAAAAGAGAAAGGCACAAACCTATCCTTTATTTTTCGCCTGCCTTTTGCAGCTGGTAGGGTGTTCAGTGTTGGCATGCTGGACACACTCTTGTACCAGGTAATCCCTTTCTAAAATTGTGTTGCCATTACCTGCTAATGAACGCTAGATGGCAACATTGTTAGGAATAGCGATCTTTTTCTTTCAGATCAAACCTTTTGCATGTTTTAGAATAGATGCATGCAATTGCTTACCATGTCATATGTGTTTTAATCTTGGATATGCATGCGTTCTTTGTGTCTTCAAATTTGTCACTCATTTTAAAAAGTAATGGCACTTTTCTAACATACTGTTGTAGTCTTTTGTCAAAGATAACATGATAACCATCACTAGGCTCCTCCTTGGACTAGAAACAACACCAAAATCTGGTTTCCTAAGTGCTGTAAGCATCACATATAACAACATTAGCACATTCATCATTAAAATGTCTGGTTTCTGTCTATCATCAATCATAACATACTGCGTAATTACATTTCAGATGCATATTACAGAGGATGACTTATGCATTCAGACATATGGCAGACTCTACCAAAAACTGTGCTGCACCACAGGAGACATTCCCATCGGTATCTACAGGACAGAGACTGTTGAACTTCCAGAGGTTTCATTAATTTTTCCATTTAAAGAAATTATTTTAAAATAGTCTAAAACTTCATGTTATGGTAGAAAGACTAATATTTGCGTCTATGTATTTTATAGACTCCACGCTCTCAACTGTCAGTGAGTGTATCGGACTTTGATGAGGTTAGAGACCAGTATGAGCTGGGACTGAGGAGAAGGAGCATGCAGTGGGCCTCACAGCTTCTGGGGCCGTGGAACGCTGAACGTGATGCTGAGAGAACCAGCCAGAAGCAAAGTCTCCAGCTTTCATGTACAGAGAGACAGGAGCTTACAAAGATGGTCAAGAAACGCATGAAAAATCTGGGGCTTTCCACAGCGGGATTCGGTGAGGAATTGTGTACCATTCAGTATTGTTTAGTCATTGATTTAACCTGTATCACTTTGGTATAATGATACCTTATGAGGAAACTGGTTTCAGACAGGCTTCCTAAGTAGCACGATCTTATCTGATGAACTAGAACAAAATATCATAAGGAGCAAAAGACTAGAGAAAAACAAAACGTTATGTTCCTTGTGCCTTTACGAACTTGTACCTCTTATAACAGAAATGCATTTAATAAACTGAATTTTTTCCTCATCCAGATGAGCTAAATGACAACCAGAGTAGCCACTCTTACGTCCTTATCAACCCATCACCAGATACAAGATTAGAACGAAATGACATTGTGTAAGAGATACTATTATTTTTTTATTGTATTACAGTAATAAGAATTTAAATGGAAATTTTCATAATTGGTATTTGATTTACGCAGACATATAACCTTAAATGCAAACTCCCTTTTTGAACACATATTGACCTAGCAAAACAATTTACATTCATAAAATATTATGTTTCAGGTATATAATCCGCAAAGATCATCTCTCATTAATGCCCAACAATGCCCACAGCAGGAAGAAGGCAGACAGCACTAGACAGATGGAGAAGGAACACAAAGGTGGAGAATCATCACTGAATATTACAGATCAAAATCACTCCAGTCATGTATCTTACACTGTGATATAAGCATGTCCAAAAAAGAATGCACATATCTTAAGATATGAAAGCCATTTTTACATTAAAGTCTCCCTGCTATTTAAGCAAATTTTAGGTGAAATTAAAACATAACTTACATATGAGAGTTATACATTTAATACTGTATGTTAAACTGGAGAACGTTTTATTACTTTCCTATTTCAGTCGATACATATACACTATTTTTTATGTATTTTATACAACTACTTTAGTTTTCCAATTTGATTAAACAAGAGGTATTTCTTATATCATTTTTTATTTGTGAACATCCAGACCAGAGTGTGTGTGTGTACAAGTCAGTATTTATTCTATGTTTTTATGGGAAATTTAAAAAATATGTTTTGATGGCTGTTTTAAATGTATTAGTATTCAAAAGTATTAAATGCTAATGAACAAAATATATCAGGAAATAAATAATCATCATTAGTCAGAATAAACTGTTCTTTGATTTGAAAAAATTATTTGATTTGCAATTTAATAAATTATGAAAACTGTCAAGGAGGAAACCAACAAAAGAAATTCATAACAGTCAATGCACTATTACTCTGACACTTGAATATGCAAACTGTGGCACTAATTGTGTCTAAGAGAATTTTAGGGTGATAAAGAGGTTTACAGCAGCAAGTTTGGGTTCGTTTATGACAGAGTGCTGGAGCCTCTCCCAGCATCTCAAGAAGGCAGAGAAACACCTTGGACAGGTGGTACGAATATTTCCTTTTGTGTTTTTACTGTTGGTGCTAATAAACCGAAAGTGAATGCTTATGTAGCAAACTTTAAACTTTTTAATTTAAACTTTGTAAGTTTATCCTAGCCGTCTTCCAAAATCACAAAATCCAGATTTAGAGTTTAGAGTATTTTTAATAAATTAAAGGATACCAGATCAAAACATCACTGAAGTACCACTATGAGTCGGTTAATCTTGAACGATAGTCTTTCTTCTAAAATGTTTATCCTAGGAAATTGGGAAAACTTAAATGTTGGGATTAATTCCTGATTGCTAGTAATAAGCACTGATTAAACTCAACATTAATACTGTTAACAATAAAACCCTAAACCGGTACCTTGGTGTTTACAAAATGCTTCAACACTTGTTTATTCTTTAATATTTTTTTAATAATAATCCACATCCAACATAAATGTTTAAAAACAAACATTACCTCCAAACAGATTTATACAAAAATCAACCATCCAAAGAAGAAAGTATGTACCCTTTCAGATCACCGACTTTACCATATGGAATAATTTTCCATTTCAAATTTAGGAAACCGACACAAGCAGTACTTTGTGGATTCCAAAAGACAAAATCCCAAAACAAAAATAAAACTGTAGAATAACAGCATATTCACAATCAAAAAACTAGTACAGATTTAATAAAACTGTAGCTTTAAAGTATCATTTCTGCTCATTTACATGCTTGCTTTGTTTTGACCAATTGCAACTCTCATCCTAAACCTTTAGCTTCCTCTAATCTGACTTACATTTAGGGCTACAGTTATTTGTGCACTGACAATAGCAACAAGTCAATGCACTACTCTACACTTCATAGAACAGAAGGTAGAATAAAGAAAACTGAAACAAAAGAATGAATGTCAATCTATAGAGAATGATGGTATTTTCCTTATTTTATTTATATCAACAAACCATATTTGATGGTTTTCTTTTACCCAGGTCGTGTTTTACATTGGATTGTAAAAAACAAAAATCTGAGAAAGCACATCAAATAGAAAACAAAATTCCAATCATCTCTTTCTGAATCTGCCAGAATATACCACCTGTATAACGTTCAAACAATCTACTTGGAAAACATGAAAGGGCCAACCCAAACTTCCAAATTTCCTCTTGCCCACCGACCGGTAGACACTCAAGTTAATATATGCGTGTAAGATATAACAAATCATAATCGGAATCGGCATAAAGTGAAGCAGACAGCTATTCAAAGTGCTTTCAGGGGGACTGAGAGGAACGGGGGGCTGCAAGTAGTCCATTCTTGGCAGGTTTTTAGAAAGACGATCAAGGTGACAGGTGGACAGTCAAGCAATCTCAGAACCTCAGATGGGACTTGTGTTTGACCATGTATCTGTTAGATAGAAACACAGAATGAGCCAATGCAGAAGTCATTGACATTTCAATCTTTCAAGCATGCAAAGCAAATTCTGGCCTGGCAACACTGTAATTTATTGATGTATTTGTTTACATTTAACAACATATTAGCACCAAGGGCTATTATCATGGCAAACTCAGGTTATTACAGCGTATGGTTATTACAATTAACCAATAAATGCCATAAGAAGTATGGCAACATTGTCACGATAATTTACTTCGTTATGAGCCTTACCTGTCCAGTGTTTCCCAGAAGCGGAGGAAGACGGGTCGGTCCAGGTGCCTCTTGTGGTGGCTCAGTTCTAGCACAGTCACATCCCACTTCTGGACATTTGGGTCCATACGTGCCTCATCATACTTTAGGTGAAAGGCTCGGACTACACAAACATTACCACAGCATGAAACACTCTTCTTACATAGTGCATATCCCAAATCTTCAATAGAATAGACTGGATAAACTCACTTTTGGCAAAAATATCCACAGGGGATCCATCAGGCAGAAGCCACGGCCAGCCCTTGAACTGCCAGGCAGGACCCTGGACAAAGACAGCCACTACACGATCCCTGTGAACAATGATCATTAAGTCAGAGATACTTTAAAAGCTATTTTTATAATAAAGATTACATTCAAAAGCATTTATTAAATCCAATCCTAAATTGGTACATTAGTAATACATTAACATCCACCACTTCTTTACTGTGATGTAGACCATCATTTTCAGATCATATGCAACTTCAGGTGTGTGTATATGGTCCGATCAGATTTCATTTGTGAGTCGCTTTGGATAAAAGCGTCTGCAAAATGATCAAATGTAATGTAAATGTAATTACCAGTCCTGTGGGGCCAGTTTGAGTGGTTGGTCGATTACTCGGTATGGAACCGTGACGCTGAGTGTGGCTCCACCTGGCTGCACCTGATCTTTCCGTCTCTGCAGCAGAACCTCGTTGTCTCTTTGAATACCCTGTTTCTTTTTCTCTTCTGATGTGAGAAATCTGCAAAGAAATTACATCAGTGATGTGAAACATTATTCAGAGTAACTGCATCAGTGCATTTTTAAAATGCAATTTTAGCAATCCTAAGAGTAGCAAATCTACCAATTCAACATACTGAATGCAGGAAACATATTTGTATTTGCATACTTTTAACATGGCAACATTTATATTTTTCCATGTTACATTCAATAAGGCAAACTTTCTTACTTGAGGTCTTGTAAGAGGTCCTTGGCATTGAGCATTGTGATTAAAGACGTTGTAGCTGCAGGGATGATAATAATGGGAGTTCTCGAACCTAAATAAACACATCCATGTAAGGTGAGAACAAAAACTGAGGTCCAGCTAAATAGCATAACCAGCTAAATGAATTTACATATAAGCATTTAGCAGACACCAATATCAAAAGTGACATTAGATTTTACATTATTAAAATAAAATAAAAATAAACATGCAACGTTCTAAAAACATTCAATCAATTCTTAATATTAAAAGTATAATTTCTTATCTGTGTTGTAAAGATGTACCTTTCTTTTGGTTGGGTGGAGGTCTTGCTTGGGAAACTAAAATGGATCACAAAAAAAAAATTAACATATATAAAACATAAATGTATACATAATATTACATCAGGGCAACGTTTGCAGCCATGAGATAATTTATCCCAAAACTAAAGAATGCAGGACATGTGTAAAATAAAACCCAAAGAAGGATTAACAACCAGGAATTAAGAGCCATAATAAATTTATGGGTAAAAGTACATTAAAAGCTACTAAAATATTGGAAGAATGAAATATGGGGAAACAAATTAAATTTCCAGTAAAGAAACCAATGTTAATCAAAAGATCAAAAGACTGTGAGTTTTTACTGCGGATCATTATATAATTATACAAGCAGGTGGTATAAGTATAAGTATACAACTAGTGGCGGTCTATAAATCAGAATGTGTGCTTTTATACTGACAAATGCATTAAAGCAGGGCAAAACAAAAACTGAAATTCTCCTTCAACATTTCATAAGAACATATTGATCCATTAATCTACATCAGAGAAGCAGTAAGAAGTGTCATAATCTGTTGCCACATGAGAGCTGCTGTCTAAAGAGTGTTATACTGCACTTTGGTATGCTGAGATGTTCAGCATGTCTTGTTATTCTAAACACCAAACTGATTAACATAAGGTTTAAGTGTATGATTTCTGTGCCATAAGCATCAACACAGCAAAAGTGACAAGACATCAAGTGGATTTTTTTTTTTTTTACAAGTTAAGGTGTTTGTCCATACCTGGCCTGGGAACAGGCTGCATGGCTGGTGTCTGGGCCTTTCTTGCAGAAGCCCCTTCCTAAACAATGGGAGAGAGAGAGAGAGAAAGAGAGACAGATATGAATTCTTTTCATGTGAATATGAACATCCTGAACAAGTAAAGTGAAGTCAGCATAAACATCAAACTGAAGTCTAAATCCAGGGCTCTAGGTAAGAAGGACATGCTGATGAAAAACGAATAAACCAAATGTCATCATGCCTTCTTGCAACTGAAGAAAGTCTTAACAATAAAAGACATGAGATTAGGGGTCAAAGGACAAGCTGAATCACTAGGGAAACATGAAATGGTTTATTATAAAAATATTTTAAATATAGCTGCATTGCCAGGTGTATGTGATAGGACATTTTCAAATGCAAAATAAAAATCAGTTTCCGAGATATGAAAAGCATTTCCCAACATTCTCACCTATTGTAATTTTCCTATAAGCAACCAATGCGTCATCTATGTGAATAACAGTTTGACCTCAAGTATGTTACGCAAATCTAACATATTTTAAATAAAATGAGAAATGAAAAGCTTGAAAACATTTCGACTTCCTTATTTCCAGAGGAAATCTGAGATCTGACTAATCTCTTAAATACACTAATCTAGAGAGACTGAATGCATGAATTGCTGAAATTAAATGAAGTTACTCAGTTGTCTTGCTCAGTTGTTTGCTTAGCAGTTCCCTGCTTTAGATTCATGACAGACTGCCTAAAACTTGTCAAACACAGCACAGCAATTTTTTTTAATTCAAGTTCACTATAAAATGTAATCTTTAAAACAAACACACTGTGTGGGCTCACTAAAAGTAACGGTGAAATGCTGCAAAAGCATTTCCTCAGGATGTTGATGAACTGTGAAAAATAAATGCAACCCACACCCATTCCTGCTGCAACAGCCACCAAAATAGGTAAAAATAATAAAGCATGCACATCTAGAAAAATAAGCATAATGCATAATGGAAGCATAATGGCCATCACCACTGTGTTATACTCCAAAGACAATATACCAATTTTAGCCATGATCACAGCAGAATGCTTGGGAAAAAACCCACATGAAATGGGTGAGAACTGTCAAAAGAGATCACCCGCACAGATGGGTCACGTGGAGGAAGGGGTGTGTAACTAAGAATGTCAGCAACGCTTCATCTCCCTTCCCCCGCTGCTCTCCTCTATAATGATCAGGATAGAGAAGCAGAACGGCACAAAAGAGAAGGAAGCATTGCACAGCGAGAGCAAAACATCATCGCTGTATGGCAGCAAGAATAAAAGGCTGCAGGAGAACGAGCTTATAGATGCTGATGGGGAGTGTGTTGTTTTGCCTAGCAACGTGAGAAAGCCATGAAGTGGATTCATCCATTCTGCATCCTATCGTCCGTCTCTGTTAATGCTTGACACGAGAGAAGCTGCTTGATGTCTCAGGATCACAATTATGAATGGGGACACACCTAAAGCTACAGCCAATCGCTGACCTCCTATAGAAGCTGGAGAAAGAAGACATCACCTGTGAAATCTTTGGAAAGTCTGGCTACACAGATCAGAATGACAGGATCCACTGAAGGTAAGACGACAAAGCATACGACATCCATTTGTGATAGCTGTTGGGTTCGAACATAGCAGTGGATAAACCCTGCAAAATGTGAGCATGTTCTTCTATCGAAGAAAATACAAATGCTGGGAGACAAGAATCGCATCAGAACAGAAATCCTGGTTTCAGGGCTGTTAGCTGAGCAGTCGTTGTTTTGACAACCCCACTGATCTGGGCCAAACATGAATGAGGAGAACTCTGATTTCTGCTTAAACAGGCAAAGTATTCAGCATTAAAGTGTATATGCACAATTAGCTCTTTGTTCAAGGAGCACTGCGGAGGATACCGTGAATAATGGATATATCAGGGCAACGCGTACTTTGAGAACAAGACCTAGAAGCAGCAGGAGAGAGGAAAGACAAAAAAGAAACGATAAACATGGCCTTCTCTGTAATGCAAACGAGGAGCTAATGGTGCTACTTATAGCAAGCTACTAAAAAACACCAGTGTTTCTGAACTAGCTGTTCTGTGAAATCCAGTATATTTTTAAATGGCAAAAAATAATTAGATCAAATTTCTGTGGAGAATGAAGAAATAGAAGGGAATGTGGTCAAAAAAGCATTTGGAGAATACAGATACAGATATTATGCAGCTAAAACAGTGCATGTTTTTGTGCAAGTCTGTGGCAGTAAGCTATACATCACCAAAAATGCAGTATGATTTTTTGCACTGACACCGGTGTCTATAGCAGACGCAGACTGCATGTCAAAACCACACTACTCTATTCAATCAATAAAGCCGTCTACACTGAAGCATCTACAACTGGAAGCCTGTTGCATCACAATCTGCCTTGTCTGTAAGACTTTTTGCATACAATTATTTTGTACAACAAATTAAAATCCATAACTACTGATAATCATTTAAAATTAACAGATCGTTCAAAGCTACTACTCACTGAAATTCTTTGCTTCTAAAGATATATACACAATACTAATATATTATACATAATGGAAAAGAAAAACAATACAGAATGGATCTCTAGTCATAATAAAACTATTAGTGCTGATGGGGGGGAAAAAATTATTGAATATGGTAATATGTTAAAGGAGTTAGGTTAAAAAATGTAATTAAATATATGTTAGCATAATAAAATTATACAATATATTTGATTAAAAAATGTGTTTTGAGTAGTGATTCAGAAGACACCAAGATGCATCAAAATGAAAAAATATATAATTAATATAAATAGTAAATAGTAATATTATAGTAACAATCTCTTGATGTCCCTGCATTCCTAAAAATAAATTATTTTCCCAATGCAGAACAAAATCAATGTTATTTTGATTTCATGTTTAGTTGTGGCAGAAATCAAGCTTTGTCATACAAAAAGACACCAAGTGTGCCCAACACAACAATGTAAATCTAAACAACAGCATCTAACAATAACAAATGACAAATCTATTGTCAGTCAACACATTAAAAATGGGCAAAAAACAGCTTAAAACCTGTAAAGATAATGTAGTATATCTGAGAATCTGCATGTTAACACGTTGTAGATAATATAGTAAGCTTTAGGATGACATCAAATAACAAATAGGTCAAAGAAAAATCAAATTTATTCACAGCATTCCACATATTCAACACATCATGCAAGCGTGTAAAAAGAATGTCTGCCAATGAATAAAGAATCACTCTTAAAGTAAGCTCTCTTCTGTCTCTGCAGGTTTCCATACATCTGAACTCCTCATTTACTCTGGGTCTGTCAGCAGCCTCTCACGCTCACCAGAGAAGAACAGAGAGAGGCACTTTACACTGTCCACAAAGCAAAACATGAAATATCTGCAATGCAGTATTGATTAGATGGCCTCAGGGCATCTCTTGGCTTTGGCTGGTCATGCTACAGCTGCACATCTGCTGCTTCATTAACAGTGCATTTGTTTGGCAGCACAGAATAAAACCATGCGGTGGACTCACAGACACTACCGCACGCATGTCGCCTTTCTCCTCATTCTGCTCGTGTGTGTGGGAGGACTCGTCATTCTGGGTCACTGGTGGCCCTGCCAGATGAACCTCAGGGTGAACCCAGTAATGTTGGCTGCTCGAGGGATGCACGTCTCAAAAACAAGCTCCAACTCCAGTGGGATGAAACTCAGCAAGTGGAAACCGCTCATGGCGCCCGCTGTACTGCCGATGTCAGAGGTCAATCCCAGCTCAGCTTCAGAGGAAGGATCCCATCAGGGATTGGCAAACTCATTGGGTTTGGACATCAGTTTGAGCGGGGAGATGAGGATGGAAAAGACGCTTAAAGTCGAGCCGTACAAGTACGTTTTGAACGAGCCAACTGCATGTCTGAATCAAGATCCTTTCTTGGTGCTTATAATAGCAGTTGAACCCAAGCGAGAAGATGCCAGGAATGCCATCAGGCAAACGTGGGGCAATGAAAGCGTTGCTGGTGGATTGGGTTTTGTGCGTCTTTTCCTCATGGGTGTACAGGATGAGAAACTGCAGCGAATCATTGAAGCTGAAAGTCATCTGTATCATGACATCATCCAGCAAGAATACATGGACACTTACAAAAACCTTACAATCAAAACTCTTATGGGGATGTACTGGGTTGCAACATACTGCCCTGGTGCTAACTACGTCATGAAGACGGACAGTGACGTGTTTGTCAACACTGAATACCTCATACACAAACTCCTGAAGCCTAAGGAGCAACCGAGACTAAAGTATTTCACGGGGCATCTCATGAGGGGCCACGGACCAATCAGAAACAAGCGCAGCAAATGGTACATGTCGCCAGAACTGTACCCGAGTGAACGATACCCCACTTTTTGTTCTGGGACGGGGTACGTGTTCTCAGGTGACATGGCCCAGAGGATCTATGGGGCGTCTCTGAGCATACAAAGGCTGCATTTAGAGGATGTTTACGTGGGTATCTGCCTAACAAAACTGAGGATAGAGCCAGTGCCCCCACCCAATGAATTTCTGTTTAATCACTGGCGTGTGTCCTATTCTAGCTGCAAGTACAGTCACCTGATCACATCCCATCAGTTTCATCCCAATGAACTTATTAAGTACTGGCAACATCTGCAGGCCAACAAGCACAACGCCTGCATCAACATGCCGTGGAAGGTTAAAGACAAGATGAGCAAACTTCAGAGAAAACTACTCTGGAGGCCATTGTTTCAATCACTGTATAACGGTGAAAGAAAAACACTGGGCAGAACATAACAGACCCAACCTTTTTGCCAAACATAAAAGCACATGAGTTTTTTATTAATCATGACTATAAATTATGGGTTATGAATATTGATCTTGCTATCGCCAAATAAATGGGATTAAATATGAAGTTGTGGTTTGTTCTGTCTGAAAATACAAATGTGCAGTAATTTCTTTGTAAAAGAAAGTTTACAAAACAATGATGCACTAAAAAACTAAAAAAAGCAAAATGCACAAAGTTTTCACGTGTTTCACTCTACATAACACTGTCATGTAGACACACCCTAAACATTTTAATCTACGGCCAAAAAAAAAATCTGTACAGTAAAAAATCTGTAAAAACAAGAACATGTTTTGGAATGATTAATGTCACTAGACCTACTAGATAATCACTGTATTATAAAACACCGCAGGTGTTGCATTTGCTGCCAAATGAACTGTGTAAGTATTTTTCGGTCATTATTCATGTCACAAACAGAGAGAAAACACTTTCATTGTATTATTCAGTCTATTGCACACAGCTGCCTTATACAAGGTTTTTCACCACTTTTAGCTGAATGATAAAAAGCTCTGCCAGAAAAAAGGTCATTAAAAACAAGCAAACCATATTCTTACCGTCACAGACTTCAGGGTCATTCCGTGATACGTTCCCATAGTGTCAATTTTGAATCCCTCCGTTTCTGTTAAAGGAAAGTTAGTATTATTTACATTTCTTCAAAACATATTTCTCCTCTGGCAGACAATATCAGGACATAACATGAACATCCTTACTCGGTAGACTTTAATTTTCATGCATACAGAAATAATCCAACAGCTGTGGAACCTGTAGAGCTGGTAATCTTTTTAAATGAAATAATATTGATCGTTTTCAAATAATACAACATTCGTAAGTTGGCAAACATTTCCCATTTTAAAAGTATATTTATTTTATACTTTTAAAACACTCATTTTTTATAGTGTCTAGATGAATGACCACAAACCATGACCTCTATAACTGTTTGCGACATGCCATGTGGTCAGTAGAACAAGTTAAAACTAAAGAGGGATGAGACATAAACAAACTTACCCTCTTTCCCTTTAAATCGCTCCTGATCGTATCTGTTGTAGGCTGCTGGGACCGGCTGTTTATTTCTTGTTGCTGGATCCTATAGGAAAAAACAAGTCTTTTAAATTGAAGTGTATACTTTAACACACTAAAATACCAAGTTAGCTCATTTTGATTTACATACCACATCATATTTTGTTGTCGTTTTTAACCAACCCAATTAAATGTTTCTTATTTCTAATCATCTAACCATTTTTCTCATAACAGACCAAATTAGAAGAGAATAACAGTATAAATCGCTGACTGTAAAAAGACTGACAATAACAAACATTTCAAAAAGTCTCAAAACACAAGAGGAAATTCTGTCTCTCATGTTCAGTAATAATGACAGCTTCTACACTTTGCCCTTGAATGGTTCAGAACACAGAATTTCCATCAGCAACATGGATTCATTTCAAGATTCATTTACTTGATAAATGATGCAATTATGCCATGTAATGATGGTATTCCCCTCACTATCAAACATAACAGCTTTTGAGACTGGCTTCATTGTTCTGAAGTCCTTCACTTACGGGTCATGTCAGGATTCATGTTTAGATGTTTTTATTTCTGATATTGAAAATATTGAAAAAAATATTGAAAAAATATTGAAAAAAATGTGCTGAAATTCTGAAGTTCCAAGAAATCCAAGATGGCTGGCATATAAAATCAGTAGATACAACTTGCAATATAATGTACATCATCTGTTTAAGCAGTATTATAAAATGACTTTGATTGGTGACTAAAGATAACTCTTAACAAATAGATGCCCCACACAAACATGTACTCACCACCTGAGTTTGGTTTTGTGTCTGTCTCTGTTCAGGTGCTCGACCCTCTTCCCGAGCTTTCACTGACTGCAGTATGGCAAATATATTTTTGGAGAAGTTCTGCAAAAGATCAACAAGTTCAAAGTATTTAAATATAAACATTGGAGGGCCAATTTTGTGCACAATTAATGATAAAATAGAAAAATAATTATGAAGGATTGATTAATAGTAAAGAGCAAAGAGCAACTTACAAGGCCTAGACAAAATACTTAAATCTGTTTTGTGACTAGAGCGATTCCTCTTACTTTGCCGGTACTCTGTAAAATCGTCGTTCTTGTCCGCCACACTCTCTCTCTGCTTACAATGTCTCTGGTCACATCCACTTCTGCATCCACAAAGCTTCTCTGTTTCAAGGTGATGTCATCATCCAGGTCAGTCTTGATGGTGGAACGCTTCTTGGCCATAATCTTGGCCTTAATAGCAGCGATCTTCTCCACAGACATGGCCTCTGACAGAGACCTGAGAAAGGTAGGAACAGTTACTTTCTCCATTCATGCAATAATACCTACATCTCTGAAGCAGTGACAATAAACCATTGCTTTTTCATTATGTACCATTTCATTATGGAGTACCAGCTCATTCTATTTTGTACATTATTATCTATCTGTTAAAAATGAACTTCACTTGTACTGAACCTGAAATATTTCTTTAACCACTCAGCCACAACTCTTCCACTACTGTACACTGTTAAAGGATTGGTAAACACAGCACTGGTTATACCTGATCTGATCTGTCTGCACAATGCTTTCCTTATGTCCCTCCAAACGAGCGGCCAGACGCTCCTTATCCAGACGCACACACTCTTCATCCTGAGAAATAACATACAAGCCGAGAAAACAGTGTCAAGCAACAGAGTATGTACACACTTCTTAAAATTAATGTGCAAGTAGAGATTACGAATGCAAATACATGGTGTGATGAAATGTTAAAGTGTATGTTTTACCTCAATTCGCGGCTTTTTTGCCTCTGATGAGACTTCATCGGCAGCCCTTTTAACTGTTAAGATAATTGCAATGACGTCAGCTTAATCCTAAATAATAAAGGTATTACCAGTAGCTACACCACATTCCTAAAATGTTTCTCATCACCACAGAAAACATTCGATTTAATACTTAGTATTGACCTGTAGTTACAGAAAAACACTTCTTTAGAACTTTAAAAAATAGACCACACACCTTGGGTCGGCCTTTGCAGACCAATCTCAATGGGTGCACTTCTGTCGATACTTGTTGATGATGCTGTAAAATAGAATTAAATGCCACATAAATAACAAACAGGTTAATAAGTAAGTAGCTTTATTAATAGAGTATAGTTTTATATATAGGCACTTCATCACACTTACAGCTTTCGCCATTGAGATAGGAGAGCAAATCTTTTCTGTCTGGTCTTCTTACAACAGGTATGTTCTCTGTCTGCAATCAGAAAACACAGATTAACATTTTATCTCCAATCATCAGCACATCATTTGCATAATAACTATAACACACATAAACACACATACATTGAAGTTAAGACAATATTTATTAAAGTACACATTAACATTTTAAGCATCAATTCAAGGTTTAATACATTTCATTTGGTATTAAATCAACAATTATAAGTGATAATAATATAATGTAAAATTGCAACAAATAAATCAGGACTCCTCTGCCTAAATACAAATAACATTACAATTTTGAAATAAAATTTCAACCACACTCCTAGTTATCCATGCACTATAACATTTTTCCAAAGGATCTGTTCAATATGATCCAGAGTTTAGTTCTAACAAATCCAAAGTGCAAGAACAAAGACCATAGTCTATAGCAAAAATATTTATTTACTTACAGCTGCTCTGCGCACATATGAAGGGTGAGGAAGATGCACATTGTTGAGCAGAAAAAGAATAGAGTCAAGTGTATAGTACTCTTTAGGTTGTCCCTCCTTTCCAGTTCTGTAATGACATTTAATAGAACACAAAATGTAAACATATCCAAAATATGTTTGTAAAGCATTCACCACCAAATGTTACAGTACTACAAAAGTAAACTGAATCTGCAAGCCAATTATTTGTTATCCTTTAAATAATACTCTGAACAAAAAAGTAAAAAAAACAATTAATGTAAAAGAACACCAAAGCAAATTATTCACGGACCCTAAACAGGACACAAACAGAAATATATCTGACATTTCAAACAGGGATCTCTCCAACAAAATGTCAAAGATGTCAAAGAATTAAAAGATGTCAAATAACTTATGGTCTTACAAGGTTCAAAAATGTTTTACAGCCCAAATGCCAGTATCACATGGTACTGACATGTATTTACCATGGTACTGAATGATAAACATAGTCATGTACACTGATATTTACACCAGACTTCAAAAGACATCACTGCACTTAAATAGTACATCAAAAAGCAATACCAAGGTATTAATATCATAGTAACAGGAATAAAAACATGCCAATAACGTGGTGTGTATATTGCGATTTCGTTAGTTGTCTTTATTTGACTATAAACTCAATTTGGCCAGATGTTAACAGTCTTGCGCATCCATTGCGATGCCACAAAATGCTGTCTAGGTAGGCAACTCACTAACCGTAACTTATGAGACACAGTCATTTTCATAGTATAGTGAGTAGTAATCTCACTACACCCACAACACCAACACCGCCTTACAAATAGCATGGATACTTTATAATCTCATAATGATTTAAACACAACACAAGTCTCAGCACGAGTCCACCAGTAGCACATTAGCAGCTAAACAAGCTCAATAAAAACAACACTAAGAACTAACGTTGAGCAGCGTGAACATACCCCCAAATGACATAGTTCGTCTTGACATTTTTTGGCCAGGAGAACTCCCCGAAAATAACTTCATCCCCTTTTGCCACAATCTCCTTTTTCTGGATGTTGTACAGGCGAAGAACACTTAACACGTCCGCCATGATCGCGCCTCCTCATTACGAGTGTTTTATTTAAGACCCCGCAACTTCTCAGCCCAGGGCTGCCGCGGTCAGTGCCTGATGAAAATTGTGTAACATTAAATTGTTTTTACAACTATATGTTAAGTTACAATTCCAAAGGTAATAATGTAAGTTTTTTCTCGTAAAAGAATTGTTCATGGGGAAATAAGGTGTGTGCAGTTAAACGTATTTATGAATCAGGGGTATAGACCAATGTCAGGCAAATTTGGAGCATCTAAAACGAACAGCTACAGGTACCACTGTCAACTCTCAGTATGTCAACAGCGTAACTTCATTCTCATCAACATTATATTTTAAAACTATTCCCCTACTAATTGAGCAAGTTAAGGCAACTATCCAAAATGTTACAAAGTGTTAACATAGACAGTTACATATCTTGTCAATTACAATTTCCTTGTGGACATCATATTACAAAGAGGAAAACATTCTAGTTTTCTGTTATAAGGTAAATATACTGTTCAAATTAAATTTGCTTTAAATTATGAGACCATGTCTGTGAAAATTAGGCTGACTTTACCTAACAGTATGATTTCAATGTTTGACATGTCAATACTAAGTCAATATTAAAGATATCAAGGTTATATTTTTACAGAATGTTATTTACATTATGCAGGATGTATTTTATGTAAAACAGTAAATCATAAAAAAATGGCTGGGTTTCACAGGCAGGGTTACATATATTACAGCACAAATGCCAGTAGTTCTGGAAATATATTTTTTAGACAAAATCAGCTTTAAAAACAACCTTAAAGACTCAAATGCTAATGTTAAACAGTGTCATACAAAACTCTTTAAAACTTTTAATGCTGTGTTAATAATCCTTAAAAGGTCATAAACACTGTAATATAAATGTATAAAAATGTATAAATGTATATGAACTAATTTAATGAAAAAAAGTAAAATATCCAATTTTTAACATGTATTTATTTCAATCTCAATTATATCTCTAATATTAGACAAATATAACAAAGGTACATTCAGATTTGTATTTCAAAGTAACAAGTAGTAACTGTCTACAGAAGTTTTAGTGTTTGTTAGTTTATCTACAATGTCTTTACCTAAATATCATTCTAGCAGCGTTAGCTTTATAAGATTAATAACCTTGATTTAATCTTATGAGGCATATACAGGAAAGGGGTCACCTTCCACACATAAATGAACCTAGAGCCATAAAAAATTTGCAATATAAAATTTGTTGTTTAGTACATCAAGTGCACCAACGAGGAAAATACTCATTCAGTCTTTAGTGTCTTTACAGTCTTTAGTGTCAACATTTTATGAACATACATTAAATATCAAGTTACTGGACCTAAAAATAATTTAGGTATTTCAACATCAAAACATCACCGACAACTCCAGTAATTTAGGCTACATGGGTTTTAGAATATCAGTTTTTCTCTGATTTCCACTTTATACTATTTTGTATTTCTTTTACATGTGGAAGACTATTGGTGCATTTTACTTTAGTGTGTAATGTTTAACAATGTACAGTATTAAGTAAAACAGACATTACACATAATGAGTAAGGCCTCTTAAGATATACAGTAGCACATTCCTTGGAATTAAGTTTCCAACTTTCCAACTTCTAGAGTGGTATAAGTCTATTTGACCTCTACACCAACTATATTTTAAGAAACACGAATATTTCATTGGACTAGGTTAAAAATAAAAAACAATTTCAATACAGAATTAAGATCAGTAAAAATGCTATCTTCATTCATTTGCTCTACTTCATTTGCACTGAAACTACTCCAGCCTGCTGGATGTTGAATTATACTTGTTTCAAAACTATAAAAACTTATGACATGATTAACAAATTAATATGTAAGATTTGTCTTTTTGCATGTTTTTCCAATAATTGGGGTCCTTCGATGCCTCCTTATTCCTTCTAAAAAAGTATTGCCTGCTACAAATTACTTTTAAATAACATCAAGCACAAAGTTACGTATGACGTCAATTGCTCGAGAGTCAAACCCACAGAAGTCCAGCATGCCACAATCTTCAGGATCAGCGACGGACAGGCCATTGGCAATCATTCCACACACAATAAATTTAGAAAATACCCTGCTTTTCTAAAAAGACAAAACACAAGCATACAGTAGTAACCATTCTGAAACATTGCCTTAAAAATGGAAATAGGTAATCACTCTTTCATTAAATATTAAACACTGAGAAAACCTATCATTGTTGCACCGACCTGTCTATATGTCTTAATTGTCTCTGCTGGATTTTCCCTTCCAAAGATTTGATTATTGGTAAAAACGATGAAAACATCCACAGTTTTGTCATTCTCCTGAGGCCCAGGTAATGGGTAAGGCACAGTCTGTGCTTCCACCAGGAGTCTAAAGAGATAAGACATTACATCATTTATGAAACATGATTAGCTAAATGTTATCAGATGACAGGAAGGTCAGTAAAGATCTTACCTTAATGAACTGTTCTGCAACCTGCATAAGTGTCAAATTAGAAGATATATCACAGGGAATCACAGCTCCATCAGAGAACATCACAACCTGTGTGTCTGGTTCTGTCCGTGCTAATATCTGCAATAGACAGAGATGATAGAGAAACAGCTGGTTTACTTACATAAGTTCCTTATGAGAATTCATTTGAGGAGAACACCTGATTTGACTCCTCATTTTCTAACATTTTAGGCCTATAAAGTCAATTAATTTTTATTTTTCACCTTAAATTCATACAATCCAATTTTTTCTTTAGACCTTTTTATACTGCAGCTGTGTGCCTCTTTATCTCAGTGTGTTTACAAGTTCAGAGCATTACGTCAGAAAAAGAATGTCGCAGGAATGTTAAATATGTTGTTGGTGGCCACAGACTTCCTCCAAAGACAACTTTCAGCTTACGGTGTCACTTCGGTCTCCTCAGTCTAGCACGGACTTTATGTATTATAGAGTGAGTGAAACACAAGTTTGTAATATAGTTGTAGACTATAATGCAATGCATGTCGCTTTGGATAAAAGTGTCTGCATAAATGTAAATGTAGTGGTGTATTCTTACCATGCACATTCCTGCTGCTATTGCCACAGTATTGATGGAGCAACCATGAGCCACGCTGCTCAGAGAGGAACTTACATCAACAGCCACCAAAAACCGTTTGCCTGTGGGCTCCACGGTCTGGGGACATAAACAGTGGCAAGTTAATATTTGTTTGGAACCAATAAAAATTTTATTTTTTCCATTTTTACTTTGAACAGTGCTTCTCAACAAGTGTTTTTTTTTTCTAGCAGACTCACTGAAATACTTCTCTCGAAGGTGCCATCCAGTGCTTCAACTATGTCTCTCTCTGGCTCCCATTTAAGTTTGCCATGCTTCCCATGACCACGTTTATAATTTTCAGATGCCACAAGAATGTTAAACGGGTGTGTTTTTGCCTGAAAATATTGGTTTGACACCTCAGTATGGACAATAAAACATAGATGCTCAATTCTTGCTATCAGTAATATCTCAACAAAAAAGTTCATATTTAAGAATATTACACCAATGAATGTTGCTTTTGTTTAAAATGAATGTTGTTGTATCCTGACCTTCTTCAGTGCAGTCTCATCCTGAATCCTCTCACAAACAGCTGCAATATCAGGACTTCCTGGTACCAGAAACTTATCTGCTGTCAACTTTCCCAAATGCTTTATTAAAACAGTCACTGGCATTTCTTTCAGCAAAGCTCTCCATACCTGTAAAGGACCATGATTAGGACATCAAACAGCAAGGATTGCTGGCTGCAAACCTGCACTTGCAGGCCTTCGGGACCCATTTAGCACTAGTTGCCAGAATGTTGCTATATGGTTGCTTAGGAGTTCTTGCGTTTTTTAGAACATTTATGTAGTGCAATGCAGTGCTCTGAGTGGTGTATGCCTTACTAAACACAAAAAAACAAGTCTTAATTAATTGTAAACTTTAGACCCAGATGCTGAACATGCAATTTTAAATCTGGTAATTGAAGCATCAAAGCAGCATAATCTGACCTCTTTGGACTTTAGGTGGTTGGTAATAATCTGCTCCTTCTCCAGCCGGTGCTCCTCAATCAGGTGAATGAGCTCCAGTTCATCAGTACAGTGCTTGGCTTTCTCCACAGCCTCTAGATATGCAAAAACTTTCTGAACATCCTCTGAGTTCTCTTTGTCCCCATACGCTTCCTGAACTCCTTTCCAGCCTTTCGTAATGTATTTGCAAACAAGCGCAATAGCTGCAGAAAACAAGAACACATTCTCAACGTTTGTCATGTGACTGATGTAGCATAATATAAGCGTGATGATTGCATTTCTGGTTCATTTTTAAGTTGCTATGCTTGATGAGCAACTGTAAACAACATGCAAATTTCACAAAATCCAATCAAATTTAAAGGAAATATTTCTTATTTTGTGAAAGAATAAGAAAAATAAATACGAGTTTGAAAAAGCAATAGGTGAGGCATTTAATGTTCATACTCACTGTCATTGGTTGGCTTCATGTGAGACAGCCTGAGAAGGTCTTGGTGCGACCATCCCGCCCTGTGCTTGCACTTCGTCACGGCTTGTGCCAAGCTCATACCATCCTGACTATTATACCAATCCTTCACTGCCCTGCGTAGAGCCCGACCCCACATCCCAGACCCCTCTTTCAACTCCTTTTTATACTGCACAAACGCAAAGAGTTGCACGGGTGTTTTACACAGTTCCTTTAGAGCCCGGAAGGCGGACTGTCTGGTCTTGCAGTCCGCGTGCTGCGAGCAGACAGCCAGGGCAAAAAGGCTGGGATTGGAGCAGATAGTGTGGCCCTCCAGATTTAAGCGTCTGACATCTTCCACTACTTCACAGCCCTTCCCTTCCTCAATAAACTGCATAAGGGACAGGGCATTTTCTATACCCAGAGAACGTTCTTTAGTGGTATAAGTAGAGCCCTCCGAGCCGTAACAGAGGAAGCGGCGTAGACATACAGCTGCAGTCACTGATCTGCTCGATGAGTTGAGCACCTGTTCATGAACAAGTGACAGCTGTTCTGAGGGAGATGCTGGATCCATAATTAACTCTCCTAAAGGTCCTAAAAACAGATTACAGTTGTTATTATCAGACTGAGCACAGAAGGTTAAAAATATATAAATAAATATTTTGTCATTATTTATCCACCCTCATGCCTTTCAAAATCTGTATAATGACTCTTTTTTCTGTGAATAACAAAAGAAGAAAGAAATGTTTAAAAAATGTCTTAGTGGTTTTGTGTCCATACAATGGGGAAAGATGTTGTTTGGTTACCAACGTTCTTCAAAATATTTTTTTTTGTGTTCTGCAGATGAAAGTCATACAGATTTGGAATGACATGAGGGTGAGTAAATGATGAAAGAATCTTATGTGTGGGTTAACTATTTTTTAATACGTCACGTTTGCAGTAATTTACTTCTATGTGCGTTTAAAAATGTAATAAAAATTCTACTGGGATAGTGTTAGATAAAGCGCATCATTGTGTTTTGTCAGCTTTATAGGGCTCAAAATCACTAGCCGCTCTAATCCTGTTAGCCAGTGAGCAAAGACTCCTTAAAATACACACACCAAGCCAGTGAAGTTCACACTTGAAGGGCTCGATCTATTCAAACACTATACCACTGACAAACAACGTGAAAACCAAAGCATTCAAATCACATTCATATGATGAAGACCGCGGATGTGAGTTAGCCTGATGCTAATTTACATCACTCTCTCACACAATAAACTATCTACGTATAAATAAATACCTATTTAAAGTTTATATATTAGCATTTATACATTAAAAAGCCTATAGCTGCTGTTGTCTTACTTACCAGAGTCTCTTTTTCCTCTCAAGAGTTGCAGCTCCTCCCTGAATATCTGACTCGAGCCAGAAGAGGAGAGCAAAGAATCCCGACAGTGAGCAACACGACGGGCGTGTCACAAACTTAATGGGCTGTCTACTAGCTGGACAGCACTGATGGACGTAACACGCGCATTCCGAGTGAGCTGTGTTTTAGCGCGTTTTGCACGATTCGCATTAGTATTATTTTTGGTATCATAGGCAAGTTCAGAACGCGCCTGATACTCGGAAATGCTGTCCAGCTAGGCAGCTCACTAGGTTTTGAGACGCTGCCAAAGAGAACCATTTCCCGAATGTAAAGTTAACATTAGCTCCTTTAAGTGGCCAAAGAAAATCCAAGTGTAATGTAAGACTGAAATATAGCTTACACTTTACTGTATAAATAAAATAGCATAGCCTATTTAATAACTGTTTATAATTGCATGGCTGGTATATGACGAACAAGGATTTTTATAATATTTATTATTATTGAGACAAAAGTGCGCCTAACAAATTCAACATTCATTTTAAATATAAGACACAAAATAAATAGTACAATAATCAATAAACGAAATTAGCGTTAATCAATAAACAAATATAATTTATTAGATCAATCATTTTTATAATGTATGAAATATAACAATACATATTTTGTGTGAGATTTAATTTAATTTACATTTATGGATCTGGACCTGGCCAAAGGAATAAATAAAGTAAAATATTCAGCGTCATGTTTCTATAGTTAGATCTACAAATTATTTTGGGGGGGACTTTTATGCAATGCCCTCCATATTACACTACAAAGCCTCTATTATTTTTATTTATTTATTTTTCTTGATTACTGTTCACAGTGTGTACATATTCTTGTTCTTCTAATTTTAATGCTTTTGTTAAAAACAACATTTATTCACAATTGTGCTATTTGCCTTATGTGTATTACGTCATCACATCGCGCGAGCTGTTATACTACTCCATGTGGAATATATCTTTCATATATCTCGCCTTTCTTTCTGTTATGATGTCAATACCTACATTTACACCTTAAATAATTCCAGCAATGTTTGCATAAACATTAAAATAACGGAGGGAAGCAAATGTGTCATATTAAATTCACTAGAGGGCAATGTCGTTCCAAGTTTGTTGTTAATATTCTGCTAAAATGTGGGATGTTTACGTTATAGAAAAATTAAAATGTTTTTGATATTGTGCTTAATTTGTACTTTCATAATGTAGGCTACTGTAGCATAATAAATGTCAAAAACAACGTGAAATGATGCAAAGCACAGCAGCATACAGAAAATCAGTTCTGATTAAGACTGTACTTGTTCTATTAATTCTGTGGTCAAACGTGATCGTCGTTGCTTGGTAACTTTCCTTGTGCATCCAGCCACGAAGCCTATTCATCATGACCAAGCCCACAACATAGTAGGATTTACACTAAATGCACCATTACTCTACAACTCGTTTTATTTATTGTCATAGTCAACTTTATATATTACATAACGTTATTTTGCAATTCTACGTGCATCATAAACTGCTCGCAAATGAAATTTGGCTGAAGCAATAATAACCCCCGATAAATACCTATCACAAACCGCTGTCATATGCGTTGAGAAAAGCAACGTGAAGCACGTGACAAAGTTTTACAGAATATAATAATAGTCATCTGCGCTGTAGATTTCATAATAACAATCATAGCAAAACAAAACAATACAAATACATTAATATGCACTTGTCGTTTTTAAACACGTTACGCCCAGTGCGGATAATAGACGTTACCGCTATCCAATCACACCAAGAAAAGACACGCTATGCTCCGCCCATTTGGCTTACTTCAGTTTTCCCGTCTACCGGGTTGCATTTCTATGGGCAGCTTCGGTTTGCACCTCTGCGCTTCGTGTGCTATTCTTCAAAGAGCGCCACCCATCATCCTATGTTTAAACTCTTGTCTCGGTTTACCGACACATTTACATTAGAAAATTGGACGCGCATCCGTCTAGCTAACACATCAGCACCCAGAGCTGAGCAGAGTTTCAGCAGCCGGAATCGTGGGGCTTACAGGGACTAGGCAATGATTTCACTGGACCTTAATTTTAATTTATTTACGAGTGACCTTTCACTTTATCTCAAAAACCAAGTTAAGGTCGGGCTATTCGGCTCTGGGGTTGGACTGTCTGTAGTGCTCGGATTCAGCGCAGCCTATGCCTGCTACTACTTGATCTCTGTGGCCAAGGTAAGGTGACAGTTTAGCGGCGTTAACGTTAGAATGAACGGCGTGATTCGGATGCTCTGGTCATATTTGCGGCGGTTGACAGCGCCAATCAGCGCATGGCCAATGATGTCATTTGCAAGAGGATGTTACTATACTACGTCATATGATCCCTTCTCTATACTTAATACACACAATGTGTGTGTCTGTAAGATATAGCACCGTTTATGATGCACCCTGGGATGCGCATTAAAGCTTTAATCTGGTTAAAAATGCAGTGTCGACTTCTTTGCCAGACAGGGCTCTAAAATAATCTTGTATTTTTACAAATGCAAAGTGTGCATGCAATTGAAGAACTGAGTAGTGATGTTGAATACACTTTACTGCAGTAGCAGTAAACCTAACACAGTTGTTTATTTTTAAACGCATCTAAGCGTTTAATGATCATTAGAGGGGAGATTAATTGATTAATTATGGATGTAAAGAGGGAATATATTCAAAACTATATTCATCTTTATTGTCAAAGACATTTGTATAATAGGCAGAATGCTTATATATATCTGGATATATATATATATATATATATATATATATATATATATATATATATATATATATATATATAATATTTTTAAAAGTATTAAAATAAAAACTATTTAAAAGTATTTGTGCAATGATCAATTAGGGCTAAAGGTAGTAAAGTCTCCTGAAGCTATTTATTTATTTATTTAAATACATTAAAACTTTTCTAAAGTACAATAAATTATTTTAATGTAATATAATTACATATCAAATGATTATTATTATGCATTGAATGCATGCTATTAATATAGTATAATATGCCTGATATTATTTTATAATATTTAAACAGAAATTAAACAAAAATACAATTAAATTGAAACTGGAACAATTTTGGGGCATATCAAATGGCTTCTTTATACAGTATAAAGCTATTTTTCTGTTTTTAAGCTTTTCAAAGTACTCTGCCACTGCACATTATGTATGTTTCCCATATCTGACACCCTGAAGGTCATGACCAGCTTTGCAGACCCAAGATCAAAATTAAGAACCACTACACTTGATTATAGTTTTGTTGTTATAGATACGAAATCAATGTTTCTTTTACAGAAACCCCTACTTATAGCCGGAGGAAAGAAGTTTCATCAGTTCCTGAAGGAGAAATGTCCTGTGGTGTCAGAGACATACTACCCCACGTTCTGGTGCTGGGAGAGTCGAATCCAAACACTGCTCAGACCCTTTGTAACCGCTAAACCCTGGGTCACCTACAGAAAGTGAGCACATTTCCTTTACTGTGAAGATGAATGTGATAGCATGACTGTTTAACCTTCTATAAAGCCAATAAATGCTTTCAGAGAAATGGTTGGCTATTGATAATGGCTGATAATTGCTCTGCAGTCTGCAGAATCAAGCTGTTTTAAAGACTCAATGTCAGAGGAAGTGATTCTTAGACTTAAGTGTCTAATCCTGCACACAGTTTTGGTTTTGGCAAGCATGGTTTTAAACAGGTTTACAAATTTTATTGGTGCGATCTATTAACAGTTCTGTGGTATATGAGATAATAAGCAAGAATATCAGTCAGTATCTCTTTGTTAGTATTGGTGTCGGAATCGCCATTTTAATGCAGTGCAGATTCACATTTATGTTTTTTCTTCTTTCTCTTCAATTGAAAATATGTTTTGCCTTCGTTTACATGTACAAGTGTTCTTAGTAGATGATCAGAGGGCTTCTTTCAGCATTCATTTCATTGATTGGCTGATGTACCGAGACAGTACTCTTATCTTCAGAGGACGTCTGTTCTCAGCATAATAGGAGAAAAATAGTGTGTCCATATCATCTTTCCTGTTCTGATGAATGCACATTATTGCAATCAATACACTGATATGAGTAATAATACTCGTTTTAGTTGCATTTTATTTGGATAACCTGACCTCTAGAAGAGTAAACTCACAAATAAATGTCTGGGTCATGTTTTATTGCAGGGGCAATATCTATATCAAGGACAATGACCACAAGGTTTTGAGGCAACAATACTAAAAACTAAAATTTCACTATAATCTATAAAGTAAAAGTAAACAAAATTGAACAATTTAGATTTGCCTAGCCTTGTTATGAAATATTAAAAATTACTAATATTTATTGCCGTAAAAAACAAGTGGCCATTGCTATTATTATTATACATTACATTGAAAAATTTATTTTTGCATTAAATTAAGGCAGGCTGTTGATATGTTTGAAATCTTAATGGCCTAAACATTGTCTCTATTTTATCTTTAATGCAAAATATTTATTGTGGTTTTAGGGTAATTTTTTATAGTGTATGTTGTTTGGTTTGTGAACAGTAGCTTAGTTATTGTAGGGTTATATGATATTTTATTGTTTAAACAGATTTAAACAAAATTATTATTGCAGTATAACCCTTATTGGACCAATATAAAGAAATTAGCCTCTGTGCATTTCTGCAAAACGGTCAGAGATGATGCATGCACACACAAACAATATCATTCACCGTTCTGTTAAACTCATCACCTGAATTGCTTTTAATGAGATTGGAATCAATAGCGAAACCGTTCCCTCCATCTCAATACGTGGCACGAGAGACCCGCATGTGGTGGAGCGGTAAATCTGCTTACAGATCTTCACTCTCTATATGGAATGAATGAGGACGGAGTGTTTTAAGTCAAGGGCGTCTGAGTTTGACTGTCCCAGCAGCTGCGCATTCCCACTAGGAAGGACGGGTGTGATGCATACTGGGATACACAGAATGTTGTTGTGTATGATGTCATCCACTGAGGCCCAATGCCGTCTCTGACATCGCCAGCAAGCTTCAATGCCAAGTAGTCAGGTGTGAAATTGGGGCATCTGTTTTGGAAACAGATTCTCTGGGGAATGCAGATACAAACAGAATACCATACAATCAAACTGCACAAATGTTAAGTTAAAGAATATCTGTGATATGCTGATGTTTACGACAATAACCTGTTTTCTGTGTTTAGAGTGGGGCATTCGAAATGGAAGTCTATTGACCAGATAGATTTACACTGTTTCAAAAGCATAGCCAAGACTTACACTAAACATAGCACATGTAACTGTGAGACTATAGTGTGATAAAATCAAATGCAGTCAAATGTCTTTCAAAAGGCCAGAAAAGTGATCTTTACAAGTCATAAACACTCGTAAATTATATTGGTAATGCATAACCAGAAGTTCATTCACCTAGAACAGTAGTCCCACTGATAAAAAAAAGTTTAGAACACATTTTTTTACACATAAAATTTAATGTAAACGTTTTACTCTGCTTGTAAACCCGCCCCATAAACATCCATTGTAATTGCATTACTGTAAACACAATGTGTGTTTGTTTTACAAACTCAGGGTCAAAGTTATTGTCACAGATGTTGTCAGTAGAGCTAAACTGGTTTGAACCCAGAACTGCAATTTTTTATTGAATCTCCTCTAAAAATATACATGAAATAGATTGTTATTGGTACGTGTTGTGCCAGTCTCTCACTGTCTGGCATTTTGCAAGGTGGGATTTTTATGTCTATAAAAAACCTCTCCAGTTGCAGGCTAGCCTTGGTGGAACAGACTGCAGACAGACTTCATCTAGAGTGCATATTTAATGAGCAGACTGAAATTACATACCACACACATGTAGCTTTACGTGGGTCGAATTGTTTCTGAGAAAGTGGGTTTGGGGTAGATATCTCGGCCTCGTGGTGAGATAACACAAGGGCCCTTTGACACAGATTGAATCTCTCTGGAGGAACCAGAAGCTTCCCGCAGAGTCATGCTGAGGTCAAATAAAACAACAGATAAGAATCGCACAATGTTTTCAGATGCCTTTGATTTAATAGTCTAATAACAATATTTGCTGTTAAGTTGAATAAACATGACTCATTGCTGTTATAAAATGATAGAAACTTCACTACATAACCACTAAAGACTTCACTGTTCACTATTAGTTACATTTATTGTTATTAATAATCAGAACTATCAGTACTTTCACCAAGTAACATGGTTCATTAGTCTGTAGGTGCTTTATGGTTGCTAAGCAACATAACCCTAAATGTCTCTTTATCTAATATATTTTGCTATGCTCATGTACAACAAGAACCCTTATTGGTCTTACACTAATGCAGAGTTTGGAGGCAAATGAATGTCCAGCAGAGAAAGTGATGTCACCTCAGAGCACAGGTGGAGTTTGCTGGTGCCAGACTGCAAACTGTCTTTGGCTTCCAATCAGATATACAGACTGATACAGACACTTTTCTCTGTTTAAAGGATTTTTAAAGGATTAATAGCCAGAAATTCACATTAATATTCGGTGTAAAATGTTAATTTTGTTGCGATGAATATTTGCTCATTTTATAAAAAAAACTATAAAACAATTCAATAAAAAAATATATAAAAAAAGTTTAATAAAAATAAATAATTTGCATTAATTTTTGCGCAATTTGCATTTCTCAATTTGAAAAAAAATGTTTCTATGGAGGAGGGTTTTTTTATTATTTATATTTTTCAAGAATTAAGAATTTTTTAAGAAGTCCTTTAATCTTAAATTAATCTTAATCTTAAATAAATGTTTGTTTCCAGTTACAACAAAACTATGCACTCAAGCAGCTATAAGCACATTAAATCGATGTCTGATCTTTGATCAATTCTTAATATAATTCATTTACACTATACGTGATATATAAAGGTGCAAATCCCAATCACAGTTTCACGCATTTATTAATAATAATAATAATAATAGTAATAAATAGTTCTAAGGCAAAATGTAAATGCATTTAAACATCAACCAGAAAAACCACAATGAACAGTGCAAAACCACATCTGTGAAAATATTACCTTGATATATTTAATACTGACTGAGTAATGACATGTGAAAGATTGAAATCATAGTGATATTTATAGATAAAATCAAACGTATCTCATAATTTGATTTTCAGACTTTAGCCTGGTTTTCACATCTGGACGCCTAAGCCACACTTAAAAATGTGTGAATGGAAAATATCAAACCAAGTGGCCTTTTGAATACAGAATGCACAAGGACATTTTTCAAGCAAAACATCAGTACTGTATACACTTCCACCATAATATTTACATGGAACTCCATGGTACTTCCAGAATACAAATAAATTTCTCCAGTATATGTCCAACAACTAGAAAAACCATGACATTTTTAGTTATTTGAGTCAAAGCCCTGTAATGTCTCTCTTAAGCTTGTATTAACACACAATTTCTATCACTGAATGTTCCTCTGGCTAAATTAAGCTGTTTCTCTCTGTTCTGGGTTCGCTGAATGTGTGTGTGTCCGGCAGTGAGCTCATTAGAGCAGCAGATGGAGGCCAGATCTCTCTGGATTGGTTTGACAATGATGGCAGCATGTCCCACCCGGACCAGTCCATGCGGCCCACTGTACTGCTGCTCCCGGGACTGACGGGCACAAGCCGTGAATCCTACATTCTGCATATGGTTCAGCAGAGCCGGGATCTGGGCTATAGGTGAGCGGCCTCGTTCAGTTTAACCTCAGTTCATGTGCATATATCAGCTATATTGCATATTGACCTTCAGTAACATTTTTGAATATTTTCCACTGACTGTGCACATTTGAGCATAAGACACTGTAAGATTCATTAAGGGTTGAACTCGTGATTTTGTAAGCTGTGTGGCACACCTGCATTAGAGGAACTCATGTATGAATAGATCTGTTGGTGTGTGAAGTTAGATGCTATCGCTCTATGTACACCAAGAGACTCTTCAACAAAGAGCTGAGCTCTGTATTAAAGCCTGCAGGGATGCAGAGACGGGCACTTTCAGGCGACTGTCAGGAACTCATTCTTCTAAAACTCAAGAGGCGTGAGGCCACAGTAGCTCACTCAGCATCTTCTCGCTCTGGCCCGTGTCCTCCGCTTAATGAATTGCAGCTTTGACCAGCTTTCCAGCTTACCTAAGACCAACTTTCCGTGCCGCAGCAAAAAAGGCCACCCTGCCGCTGAAGTTATGCTGTGTTAGTGTCGTATGTTAGTGGATGTAATCTTTGTTTTGCAACTGATAGTGTAAGTGTTGTATTTTAACCTCTTTAGAGTCATTTGAATGCTGACTGGCGAATGCAGGGTGATGTGCTGATAAAGGCCCAAAAATGAAACTTCTTTCATCTTTTACTCACCCTCACTTTGTATGACCTTTATGTGATGTTTTCTAATAGGAAATAAATGGTTCTATATGTCGTCAGATAAGCAAGCAGGTTTTGAAGAACTACTGGCACTCCAGGAATGTAGTTTGACTGTACTTATAGGGTGTGCACAGTTAAAGTAGTGTAAGATAACTCAGGTCTTGTTCAACTACAGTACATGCATAATGTCTGGTTAGAATAAAGCCCCCATGTGCTAGGAATCTGTAGTTTCTGAAGCTGACCCACAGTTTTTGGAGCATTAGAATTATCATTTTTATAGGTGTATATTTCAATGTTTAAAATACTTTTGTAGACAAAAGTATAATTGTGCTAATTCCTTTAATTAGAAAACTAAAATTTTATTAAAAAATATTTTTGAAATAGATTATTTGGAGCAAATAATGAATCAAAAGCAGCCAATAGGAGTCCAGCATAGATAGAAATTTCTTCATTGCTTTTTTAAAAGCTTCTCAGGTTGAGACCTCAAAAAGCTGGATGATAAAATATCAAGAATATGATTTTGCAAATTCCAGACAAAGGGTGACTGCTTTTGAATGCTAAAATATAACATAATTTTGGATGCTTTTAGTCACGACCACATAATTCCAACAGTGAGTAAGTGTTTCACAATGTAATGTAAGGTAATCTGTCAAGAACTGAAGTTGACCTTGAAGCATGAGCATGCTTCAGAACAAATCCAACCATATTGTGGGAGAGTAAAGGTCAACAGGACTTACTGAAAGACCAATAGGAAAAGTTTAAAATGGCTACAAAGTGATGAAAAGTGATTTCTGAAAGGCCATCAAATTTAATTTCTGTTATATTTTTTAATTTATAATATTTAATTTATTGACAATTTTTAAATGGAATTGTATTGTTTTTAGCATGGTTTATGAAAAACATGACAATAATCTGAAAATCCGGCAATATTTTTTGTGCTAAAAATAATCTCTATTACAATACAATACAGTACAATCTCTATTAAATGTTTTTAAAAATTATTTTTCTGTATAACAAAAAAGACGAAATCTGTGGGAACCCTGTGTGAATAATTCCCTTTATTTGTTCATATTTTTCTTTTTAATATTTTGTCAGATTGTATATTATCTATCTCAGATGGAATAATTCACAGTTTTATAGCTGGGTCCTTTAAATGTGTGTCAGCCAATCAAAACCAACAATTCAGCGGTTTACTCCATCTAATTCTTCTGAACTCTCTTCCTTACATTTTAGATGTGTTGTATTCAACAACAGAGGTGTATCTGGGGAAAAGTTATTGGTAAGTATGATCTTATCATCATTCAATGTTTTCTTTTTTATAAATGAATAAATTTTTTTATGAATTGTGATTTTACAGGACTCTTTACAGCACTATGAGACTGATTTATCACTCTTAACTCAAGACTTTAGCACAGGTGCTGCACACCGTTGTCAGCATGAATTTTAACAAATGCATGAATCATTGTACTTAGTACTATTGTTGCCGCTTTTGATGTGTTGCTTCACTGTCTCCTAATATTTGTAAGTCGCTTTGGATAAAAGCGTCAGCTAAATGTCTAAATGTAAATGTAAATGTACTGTTAGTTATGTAATATTTGTTATGCAAAACACCCTGTAGACAAGATGAAAAAGGTTTTTTTTCGCTCTGAGTCATGCACTTCTTTGAAATTCAGATGATTGTTTTTCCATAGAGAGGTTTAAAATCCTTGTGTTATCATCATATACATTCATCTCATGGAAAATACCTGAAACACGTGTTTGAAAACACTTGTTGATAGTTTGATTGGACTAAAAATGAACAAAATCTTTAAATAATAAAATGTATTGTTTTATAAAAAAAATTGTAATGAAATTAATAGTTTCTTATGTCCTCATTTTACCTGTACTACCTTGCCCTACAACATATTGATTTGCTGTTGAGTTCACTGCTCTGAAAAGACAACATAGGCAGAATAACCCAAACAAAAAAGTTTGGAGGATCAATATTTAATTACAGGAACATTTACGCGTTTGGCAGATGTGTTTAATGTAGTGACGTATATATTCTCTCTTCACTGTACTATAGACGCCCAGGACTTATTGTGCAGCCAACACAGAGGATCTGGAGATGGTGATTGAACACGTCCACCGGACCATTGATAAAGCTCCGCTCATGGCAGCTGGGGTTTCTATGGGCGGGTGAGCTTACCACACACACACACACACAGTTTAGCTGCTATAATCACATGTACCAGGAAACTCAAGCTTCTGACAGAGTTAACTAGTTGATTTTGGACTGATGAATTTCTTTATATTAATAAACAACAAAAATGTGAATCTTATTAAAACACACTGCATTCCTCCCAACCCATCTAATTCAACTCATTTTTAATGTAGTCTTTATATTTCGATTCAGGATTCATTTTGTACCCGATAAAGGTTGCATGGCTAAAACATTGTTGTTTTCAAAAAGCATTATATAACATAATTATATAACCTGATACTGTTTATTCATCACTTATATTAAGTTATCATGATGTGTTTCCAGTACATGATTTGTTCTTGCTCATATATTCCTGTCATGTGATTTAAACTTCAGCTGAAATGCTGCTGATATAATGTTACCCTATTTTTCTACCTCTTACAAAATAAATCTTGACTCAGCAGCCTGCTGCTTTAATCCTCTCAGTCTCAGGAAGGGCTCTAAACAGCTTACAGCCCCAAAAATGCACTATGCGTTTCATGTTGTGTTCCAAAGTGTTTAGTTAATAAACTTTTTCTGTTATGGCTGCTATTGTGTCACCCTGCAGGATGATGCTGGCAAACTACCTGGGTCGGAAAGGCCGTGAGACACGTCTGAAGGGGGTGGTGGTCTTCTCGGCTGGCTGGGATGTTTTCGAGTGCACGGCTTCGCTGGAGAAACCCCTGGACCGTTTCCTCTTCAACTCCTACCTCACCAGCTGCCTGCAGGCGTCTGTGGACCGGTCAGCAGGGGTCAGGGGGGATAAGCACAGCTTAATTTGCATTAGTTTAGTGTGTGTAGCAGCACGGGTCAGGACATTGTCCCCGCCTGTCCCTGTTTTTGGGTTTGTTGCCAAATGTACCTAATAAGATTAAGGTGCCAGTCACTGATTTTTAATAAATTTGTAAGATTTTAAATAATTTTTTTGCTGAAGTGAAGAGAGTTTTGGGACACAGGACAGGAAATATACATTTTTAAACAATTTGCACATTGTTAATGATTTATGTGGAACTGCTTTAACTGTAATAAACTCTTAAAGAGACAGTTTAGCCAAAAATGAAACTTTAATTATGATTTATTAGTCCTAATGTTGTTTCAAGCAATGTTGGCCTTTTTTCATACATTTGTTTTCTACATAATGAAAGTGGATGGTGACTGTGGCTGTTAAACTCAGAAATGCTAAAAAAAAACCCATATATATAAAGTAGTATAGGATATAAAGTAGTCCACATTACAAGTGTAAAACACAGCATGATGGTAAATGGTACACACTCACAGAATAAACGTAATACGAACAACAATATTACTATAGTTTGAAACGTTAAACGTTAAAAGACATTAAAAGTATTGTGGACATACAGTAGATAATGAATAACATATTCATGGAATTTTATCTGTTTAAATGATCTGTTAATGAATAATGATAAAAGAATAAATACATTAATAAATGTTTGTTATTTGAAGGTTAAAAGTTTGTCAGGCATACATTACAAATAGGTCTTGCTTTTTAACCTCATTTTGATTTTGTTTTTCTTTCTTTTTTGCAGTCACAGACCTATTCTCGAAAAAAAATACGACATAGACCATGTGATGAAGGTGTGTCATTTATTCTGACCATATATTCTGACCTACTTTAGCATATTCTTAGCTATCATTATTCATTGCTCGATGTGCAAATCTATTCCACAGGCTAAAACAATCCGAGAGTTCGATGAACGTTTCACATCCATCATGTTTGGTTATCCGTCCAATGATGATTATTATCTAGACGCCAGCCCCATTCACAAGATCAAGTCTGTTCAGGTGCCAATGCTGTGCCTCAATGCGGCTGATGATGTCTTTTCTCCCAAAAACGGTGAGCTTTGACTTAAATGTACCTTATTGGACTCTCATCAAATTCAGAATTCAGTGATTCAGTTTTAGCCTTTAGCCAATAACAGTCTTTCTTTTTCAGGTTTTCCAGTAGATGCTGTAAAGCAGAACCCTAATGTCGCTCTCCTCATCACCTGTCACGGCGGTCATATCGGCTTCCTGGAGGGTCTGTGGCCGAGGCGGAGCACGTACATGGACCGCGTATTCCGACAGTTCACTAAAGCCGTCTTTGAGAACAGCGGCTGTCTAATTGATCTGCACTGACCTGCTATCCATTTCCTCTACAGCCATGAGCAAAAAATTCCTCATCTATTTCCAAAATGAAGGGCACAGGTTCAACTAAAGGCCAGAATTGTTTTTATTTGTTTGTTTGTTCTTTATTTATTTTATTATTACTTAGCACTTTTTAATTTACATACATCGGACAATTTTATTTTGTGTTCACCTGTTCCGCCCATTCATTGGTGCACTTACTTGTTTCTTAATTTGCATTCATATGTAACTTGCATGTGTGTGTGTATTGACTGTCATAATTATGTTTAAATATTTTCATATAGAGATTTTACTTATTGCATGCTAAACATCAGTCTGGAACACTGAATCATGTCATTTTTTCATAGCATGACATCACTTTACATCAGTCTTTTATTAATCTTTCTCAATGTCTGAACATCCAATTAATGGTGACTACTAAAAACTGGTTTATATCCTGTGGAAATCTCACAGAGAAATGTTAGGGTGAGACAAAACTCATCATATAAATACATCTAATATAATACCTCTTTCTAAATAGAACATTTGATCTTATAAATCAGATGATCAGATTAGTTGTTTTAATAACGTGCCAGTAACAATATGTATTACTTGAAGTTTATCATTATGTGAAGCATTTTTCAATCATGAAAAGGTTTTATTTATTTAAAAAATCTTTTTTTCCTTTCAAATTTAACCCATAAAATACTTTTTCTTTTTTTTGTGATACATGTTGTAACATGATCAAAATCTACTACTTGAGTATCAAATGATTTTAGACAGGAGAGCGTTTTACGTTTAAGATGAGATCTTTGAGATCAGACATCACACAGTTCATCCGTTTATTCATTTGACATTTATTTAATCTTTTATCTTCGCAGTTATCTTCAGTGATTTGTTTTATTGTTGCAACCAGGCCTTTACTGTTTGATACCTTACCTTAAGGAAGAGTTAACTATTATCTTTCTAGTATCAGTAAATTCAAGTGTGTAAGGCCAGTTTAAAAAAACTCACCCCATGTATTTACAAGATGTATACTGTATTTCCAACGCTTCACTAACTTTGTTACTTTATTATATTCTAGATGTTCGAACATTATGTCTGTAGCTCTTTAGCATTCAGGGACTAACCAGCTCACCTCATTTTCTGTTTTGTTTTTTCAGGTAGGAAAAAGTATCCACTACATGGCAGTGTTTTTAGTTCGTTAAGAATGTACCGCATGCACTTCTTTGGCATTCATTACTGTAATGTTGACATGAACTAGTTCAATTGTAAACTAATTAACTAGGAATGTGAAAATTGCGCTTTTTTGAGTTTAACCTGTGTCGTTCCATAAGCAAAGAGTGATATCATAACCGGACGAATGTGGCTTCAAGGATTCTTTGAATTAATATGTGAAAATGACTTGAGCTGCTGCTTTGTCTGCACAATATTCCTGAAACCTTTGCTTGCTTTACATTCACTGAAATGGCTCTTTATATGATAAGTGTCAGAAAATCAAACAGCTCCTGTTATATATGAAAAAGAAAAGAAAAACAGGAGCACTCATTGTTTGTGTGAGAACGTGAAAGACTTGAGTGGTTGCAAACGTCTTATGAAGAGGTTTATAAACCGTGTAACTTGCTATGAATATGCAAGTGTAGAATAAACTGTACATAGAGACATAGAGAAGAATGGTATAATAGTTATCAAAAACCCAAGAAACCGCCCTGCCGTGTGTTGTATTGATCTTTGTCTGTTTTAACGAAGGTGCTGCTCTACGCTTCTAACCGTCAATGCTTTGAGGACCACGACTGCTCCTGTGGATTTGCCTTTCCTCTCTGCTTCCGCTCATCATGTTTCTCAGTAGCATGTGTCACTGTTCTAAGTGTCTTGAGTAACTGTACAAACAACATGCATCGCATAACCTGTAGCACAACAGACATATTTTTCAACGAGGACGTCGTTCCTTTTATAGATTTATAAAAGGATTGTGTATTTAACATATGCGGCAATACGATTTTAATACAAGGTAGTCTACTGTACAGTATGTAGAAGAAATACATGCACATGTACTTGTATGGATTATAAGTGCATTTGTGGTCTTAAATAAATTATGAAATTTAACAAAACAGTTTTGCGTCGATGTATTTGTGATCTACTGAATATCAGCACGGGTATGATTTGGCCATATGTAACACTGGGAAATCGCAAAAATGAGAGTTTCATAAAGATTTAGAGAAATTTCTTCTGCCAATGGATAAAGTTCCACAAGAAGCCAAAGCAAAAAAATGTTGTTAAAAGTTACAGTTAATGATTTCAATATATAACCCTTCAAATATAAATATAACAAATGTACACTCATTCAAAGGCATACATTCTACTTTAAGTATATGATTGTCATTGCCGAAGTACTGGAGACACTGAAAAAACATGAACATCAACAAAAACAGCCCTAAACCAAGAGTGTATATATATACACATGCAAGACCGTGTGTAATGAAACAAGGCACTGGTGAAATCAATAGGTAACCAAGGAAACCAATGAGGAACTAATTAAGGTTAACAAGAACGAATAATGAGAAAAGAACACAGGAAACAGAAATGAAGATACAACAAAATAGAATCAAAATGTGAGCCATGAAAAAGAAAATCGTTTCTTAGCCATACTAAAGCCATACTAAAGATAATCTTTGTTTTTTAAATAACCTGGGCAAAAAAACAAAACAATAATGCAGAAGCCAGCAGGACTGAAAACAAACCAAAAAACCCAAGTGGACAAAAATAGGAAAAAATGACGAGCAAATGCTATGATAGTGATTACTTACCAAGTGTCCATAAAATCATTATCAATCTATTGATAAGTGATGTCACTTCACCAACTGATATATGCTCCCTGTCACACGCTGATGTTATTGCATTGGACATCATCACTTAACAATAAACAGCAGCAATACTTTACAACATTAAATTACTGTAAAATGGCATGATAACTGCACTAACAAAGAAAACAAATCTAGAGTCTGAACCGCTGTGAGTTTAATTAGTATCTGCTGAAACTGGATTTCACCCGACACTGTCACATTGAGAGTTTGATTTATCTCCAAGAGATTCTCTTTTGAGAAGAGCTTGACACAGACATGATGGATTTGTTGGGCAGAACTTTTGCCCACCAACATTTCTTACAAAGTTTATTTCAGTCTAATTCAGACTATGAACCTATTCCCAGGTGTCACCATCATTATAATCTCATTATAAACCTTTAGCCGAATGGAATGGAATTCAAAATGAAAAATGAGATAATGTTTGTGTCTTGGAAGGTCTTTCGAAGCTGGTAAATATATAACCTCAAACTAGTTCTATACAACAGTAGTATTTTATTAACAAAAAAGAAACCAAAATGGTTTTAGCGTGGTACATGTCCTGTGACATTACCTTTTTAGACTTTTTAATTACCATGTAAAGAGCACATCAACATGCTAAAACCACAGTTCTTCAATATATATGTTTGGGCAACTAAACTGAACCTTCTAAGCTCTTTTTTTCTGTAAAAAAAACATCATAACCAGACAATAGTCTGATGTTCAGATGGTCTGGCTTTCTTCAAAAAAAAGCATTTTCATCTAAAACATATAAAACACCCACATGCTTCGTAAGGTTATCTTGACATCCTAAATGACACTGTGTCACACTGCTTTTCTGGATTAAAGTTCTCTACAACTTCTGTGTTGAACTGTGGTGTGATTTTACTCAGAGTCCTGCCAAATAGGACAAAGGTTACCGCAAACAAAGTTAATCAATCATTCTCTTGAGTTTGCAAATATTAAGCACACCAAACAAAGATACCATTATAAACGATTATGGCAGGCTAAACAGTTCAGTGATAAACATCACACAATCCAGCTCATATTGTAAATGATGACGCATTTTATTATAAATATACAGTACACTGTGAAATTTTAAGATTATCTTAAAGATATATTGTGTTGAGACACACATTATATTCTGAGTGTCTAAATATTTCTTAAGGTAAAGACTCTCATATCACATTTAAAATAAAGTTGGTGATTATGTAACAGTGCTTTGCATGTATTTATATTGTTCCTTTTATCTGTCTTTTTATTATAAAGAGATGTACCAAAACATGTGAACAGTGCCTTATTCTAAAAAGAAAAAATGCTAGTGTTTAATGTGGTAATGAGCAGGCTTTAGAACTTATATGGGCTCGAGATACATTTGTGAGTGAGTTTCAGAGTAAAGATTCAGTCACAAATTCATTATTTTGATAACAATTTATTACATTCATTACTCTCAATAACAAGAAGAACATGTCTTTGTGTTTACTAAACCTAAACCAACCAGTGGATCATGAGGTAGAAGTTTTCAAACGGTGCTACATACATCTAGAATATTCACAGCCAACAGAAAAGATGCAAAGATTGTGAGAAGCAAATTGCATAATTTATGTGCACATCAAAACTATCTACAATGAGACACATTCTAAAGGTTGTCACGTGGGCATTTGGCTTTTTCTTCATTACAATCAATATCATCACGGGACCAGATGCATTTTATTCAAAACAATCCAGTAGTTTATACCGGCAATGTAAACTATATATCTGTTGAGCTTTTGTGTTAGCATTAGTACATTTCTAACACAATATCTATACACTGTTTCAATGGTTGTGTGCAAAGCTTTCGGTGACATTCGAGGACCTAGCTTAGCATTCAAGATAAATGATTATCAGGTCCAGGAAACAATTCTTTAATAAATAAAAAAACTCCCTCAAAAAAGGGATCCATTTTTTCTCACTTTAAATAAATCACCTGTAACTAAAGGGTTCTAAAGCTTGGAAATCTTAGGTAGATTCTTTGTGCCGTGGAAAAAGAAAATAATCACAGGTCATCCGTGACACATATGGCTCAAAGTGACTTTTCTTTAAAACTAGCCAGAATCCAAAGTGACAAAAACATCTGTCAAATATATTAATATCGGCATCTCTTAATATGTAAACAAAGCTTTTCTTTAAACATCCATAAAGTTTTAAACACCTAAAGATATCCCCATTCATAAACCAATCCCGAACAGTTACCGGCTAGTGGTCATTATGTATTAAGCATGTGCTTTTTTTTCTTATTTTTTTGGAGTGGAGTTCGGGATCGTGATGTCATCAGGGTCATATCACTTAAGGCATTCATGGTGTGCAACTCTAAACATTCCCGACTACTTTAAACCAAGGAATGTTTCAGCAAAATATGATTACTAGATGCTATTTACAGACGCCACCAAACGATTTATATATGAAGCATTTCATATCTCACTGTTACAGATATGACCTTAAAGATGCAATAACACTGTGATGAAAACCATCAGGCACATCCCTGCCTAAACCAGCATAGGCTGATTTGCTGGTCTGGTTGGATGGTTTTAAAAGAGTTTGGGGTTTTTCAGAACAACTAAATCAGCTGATCCATATTGGGCTGGATTAGGCTGTTTTTCCCATCAGTAATACCAATGAGCTTTACAATCATAAGTAACAAGCTGTCGGAAATAAGAAGGCCATGAATGACTCGTTGTCATTGTTTCACATGATGCAGACATCAGAAATTAAACTTGAAACTTGAATGAAACAGCCGAACTTCAGGAGAATTGAGTAAGAGTTGTTTAAATGCAATGAATGATATCTTTGGTAAGATAAAGGAATCTATAAGATCTTCAGTCATGTGACTTGAATTTAAAAGTCTTTGGTGGATGGCATAGAGATAAATGATTAGCGGGAAATAGGCAATAGAGAAAAAAAGAAAAGAAAAGTAGTCCTTTTTTGTCTTGAGACAAAAACCCTGAGATTATATGCATGTCTGCCGAGAACTGCCAAGTTTTTTTTCACAAATTTCACAATGTCCTTGCGTGTTAAGACACACAAAAATCCCCAACAGAATAATTTTAGATTCTCCAAAACGTAAAAAAGGCAAGGTGTGTGTCCGGCACTATATCCAAGATTTTTGGAAAACTTTTATCCAAGTTTTTTGTCTCTCTTTCAAACATCATCAGAGGTAGAGCCGAGCAGGAATCCCATGAGAATGAACAAAGAAAAACTCCAGTACAATCTCAAATTTTAATCTTGATATCAGAAAAACATTTTCTCTTTGTATTGACCAATCAGATGACAGCCAAGTGATATGGATGTGCGGAGATGATTTGGTCGTACTTGACTAGATGTGGCGTCCGGTGAGGAAGTAAAGCGGACGATCCTCGCTGCAGTTGGCCGTCTGAAATTCATCTCGCAGACGAAACTGCCATTCGTCCTCCAACTCCAAACGAACAATAGTCTGACGCAAAGAGCTTCGGTCCTGACAGATTACACATAATGTAGCGCCTGCAAGATTGAAAAAAAAAAAACAATGGCTTTACAGCTGTTTGCTAAGGAGAATCACATCAGAAGGAAGTGGGACTGTTGTTCCAAATTATGCTTCATAATCTGTGGTCACTAAATAAATGATTCAGAACATCAATAGCAACAACGTTTGTAATGGTAGTTTTGTAAGTGACCACCCATTAGAAAAATTACAGATGAGATCTCTTTAAAATATCAATTATTTATCGTAGACATGAACGACATTCAAAGGAGAGCAAATGGAAATTTCTACTGAGAAAAAATTCAGAAATCCCACAGAAACCTCTGAACTATGAAAGAGCAACATCTAAGCAAAACAATTTTCCTCTGGGCAGACTCTTACCTTTGAGAAAATTGAACTTCTTCAGTAGGTTTGAAACAACAAAGGAGTCACACAAGTAAAGCAACAACCCGCTGAAGACTAGCCCCTGATGATCCACATTCACCGAATGAGGCCGAGAGCTCACGTAACACATCTGAATCTAGAAACACATATACAACAACATCAATCAACACACCCTTCTTAATAATTAAATATACTATTATAGGGTAAAGTAGAGCAAACACTGTGGTACTGTCTAGGACCAACTTTTGTGTAAAATATTTGTATTTCTTAGTAAAGAATATCATTTTATAAAATCCGAATTACCTCTGGGCCGAGACTGAGGTAGCTATCGATGGACAGCACTGGGTTTGAGCTGTTACAGACAGCCAGAGGAAAGAGTCGATGGCTGCAGCTCTGCAGAAACTTCTCCAGCAGGAGCTGAGCGGGAGCAGACAGCAGCGTGTGTTCACTGTCTGGAGCGCAGACGTACTGAGACGCGCTTACGTGCACAGGGGTCTCCAACCTCTGCAGAAAAACAATGTTTTTATGAGTGTTGAAGAAATTTGGATGCCCAGATAACTGTGTCAGAGATACAGCATGCTATTTATGGTTTCACTGTTACATAAATGATGATTATTGTATGAATATTATATACTGTTACATATATATGTTGCATATACATATTCAATATATAGTAAATATTGAACTATTTTAAATCCAAAATAATATGCAAAAAAAGATTTCTTTAAGTCTATTATATCATATTATATTATATTATATTATATTATATTATATTATACTATATTATTAGTACAAATTACGTGTTTTTAAACGATTTAATTTGAAAAATACCAAATAAAGCTCCAGCTGAAATTGTCCATTAGCGCCCACTATTGAATATATATTGTAACTGCAGTTACAAATTCTTTTGGATATAATATAAGCAGATGTGTAGTGTTTGTAGTGTCTGATGCTCACCATGAGTTTGGGTTTGATGAGAAAGTCTTTATGTCCTCCTATAAGAATGTGTTTCTTCATGATGCTAAAGTTATTGAAACGACACAGCAGAAGACCACTGCTGTTTGCCCTCAGGTTAAAATCCACTTCTTCACACATGAACCTGCCACAAACACACATAATCAGACTGTGTCTACTTCACCCAGATGCCACTTCTCTTCTGAGACACAAATAACAAGGCTTTTCTTCTCACCGGTTGAGGTCATACTGGACGTTCTGGGTGAGGTCAACATTCAGCATGATGAGGTCATGGAGATGACAGCGAGAGAACAGGATCATGCGAGTTCGAGAAGATAAACCACTGCTCCACTTTTGCAGGCCGCACATGGCATACAGAGAGATCTTTGGTGTGGCCTCCATATGCTGTAAGACACTTTTCAGTGACACATTCATCTCACTGAGAGACAGAGAGATGGATGTTAGAAAATGAAGACATTTCCACATCAGTGTATACAGATCCATACGGGTCATTACATACCTGATGCCTTCAGGTCCAGGCTGATGTGCGTTCCACAGGACGCACGAGTCATCCATCATGACGATAAAGGGCCAGACGTCCTGCCGTCTGATTCCCTGCTCTTCTTGCCGGTTTCTCTCCAGCTCCAAGTTGTGGTAGGACAGCTCTTTGATCATGAACCGTGCCGCCCCTGAAACACCACATGAAAAAATAATCCATCACAAAAATGTATTTTGCAGATCCTCAAAGACTATGATATGATATGTAAAAAAGATAAAACAGATTGTAGGCACAACTCACCAACACCCGAATTGTTAAACATAGCAGGTAGCACCAGCAGGATGTGGTTGGGCCAGTATTTTCTGTAGAGAGGCATTTCATACTGCTTGACCACCAGGATGTGCAGATGCTTGGCTCCCTCCATGGCGTGATAGATGTTTAGCAGACCGTGCTCCTGGCGACCCGTGGTGGGGGTGAAGATGGGACTTTTCAGCAGGCCGGACTCCTGCATTAGTAAACAGAGTCATTTTTAACAATAAGCACAATTTAAACTGAAGTAATGCTTTCGTTAAAAAAAAATTGGTTGCTCACCTTATCAGAAAGCAATGGCAGACGCATGCTCTCCAGATGACTGCCCTGCTGGCTGAAGACAAAGTGATGCTCTTTGGCTTTGGGAATGATAAAGTGCAGCTGAACTTCTTCTCCCAGCATGGATGAGCAGAACGTGAAGGCGTGGAAGGTACAGTCAGACAGCTACACATAAATAACACACAAAAACACAATTTATAATAGCAATATACTTCAATATTTCCATCAGTCTTATGATTGCATTATTAAATGTCAGCCAGAATGATGCACATTATGCCTGTAAACATTTATGGAATTTGAAAATGTGCTTCATAGTCAGATTAGTAAGAAATTATTTCAAAAAATATTACAGTACCATGTGGAATAATAAATAATAAATATATAATATTTACACAATATTTTACATTAAAATGTATGTGTCCTATTAAGAAAACAAATCCCTTCTATTAACATTACATTGAACTGAACGTTAATAAAAAAAAGTATATATATTAATATATCATATATTTTTTATAATTATTTATATATTTTAAATTTATATTTATTTATATTATAAATTTTTATTTTTTTTTAGATTATTATTATATTATTATTTAGATTATTATTATTATTATATTATATATAAATTCCTCAAATAAATAAACACAAGCCATTACTATACAAAGTCATAACAATGTTTTCGCCAATGTCCTCACCTGTGTAGCAGGAGCCGGCTCGCTATAATGATGACACTGCTCACAGTGATGAAATGCATTATGGGCCGCAAACATGCTGAGTCTGACCGACACCGTGTTTCTCTTCGGTGGCTCTTCTTCTGTTTCTAGTCTCTCTATTTTCACTCCTGTGTTTCAGATGCAAACAAACACATAAGCACAGTTTAAAAAAAACAGCCCTTGCAATCTGCCTTTAATGACACTGTACAAAGAAACAAGACTGATACCATTCGGTGTCTTTGGCGTCCTCTCTGTATACACTGAGCTTGCGTGTCTGAACTTGTGGTCACGGGGGTTAAGGTCAAATCGCAGTTTACGGATCTCCTCCACGTCGGGCCACAGCGATCCACTGGCGGGGACTTTTGATTTGTCAAGCACATCTAGAGAAAAACATTCAAGGTTATTATTGAAAGCATATGTTTAGACAAAGCAAAACCTTTGGTTATTAATTTATTATAAATAAAATGGTTTCTCACCTTCTTCCAGCTCTTCTTCATCATACACATCCACCTCCAGCAGGCGGATCAGCATGCGGAACAAAATGCGCAGAAATTGCAAATATGCGCCGGTTTTCCCCACCTATAACAGAGGACAGACAATGAGAAATCAGGTTCTGAACATAGTAAAAGTATAAACACACAACATCAGAAGTCACCTCGGATCAAACTACGAGCAAGTGATGATTGTTTTAGCAGTAATCCTCACCTGTGGCGGTCCACTCAACAGCAGTCTTCTGGGATGCGGCACGGCAAGTCCTTCATAATCCGCATGCTGCTGTCTGGCCGTAGTCCACTGTCGATAATACAGAGACTGTTCTGCTCCGCCCAGGCCCTGAGGAACGGGCGGTCTGAGAGGACTGCTCCAAGCCACATCAGCGTGTGGCAACAGACACGCAGAACTGGGCTGACCCAGCGCTTCCGGAGCCAACAGGGTGTACGCCGCCCGGGAGAGGACCGCCGTCCTGGGGAAGACCTGCGCCCTGCTCGCTTCACGCGGAGACTGTGTGGACTGACTCGGTTTCTGAGCTGCCGGAGAGGAAGAGGAGGAAGAGGACGAGGAAGAAGAGGAGAAAGAGGGTGTGGCAGAAGAGCCGGGTGCTTGAGAGTCACACTCCTGTTTGAAGCGCGTTGGAGAGGTGCATGAGTCGATGTGGGAGGACGGTTTGTCGAGCACGCTTGAAGAACTGACGCCGTTTTCTGTGGTGGAGCCTGGAGGAGGACGACAAAGCAGAGAAGAGAGAGATTTACAATAAGTTAAAATAAAATCAATTTCATTGTTTATAAAATTTTAAATATTATATCATACTATAAAATATTCCAAGAATATCATTATTTGTTTTCTAATAAAAAAATGCAATTATTAATTAAAGTATGATACAATTTCTATCTTGTATTTTGCAACAACCATTTAATTCACAAAAGCTAGTTTCTTTTATTTATTAGGGACAATACTGGACACTAAACATGATATCCTGATCTGCAGGTGTTCCTCACCAGATGTTCTGGTAGCAGCGCTGGCATTGCTGGGTGGTCTCTCCAGCTCCATCTGAAGATCATCATGATCTGCCGTCTCTACTGAACTCCTCTCATCCTCTCTCCGGCTCTTCTCTCTGCCTCCTGAAGCTCTCGTCTCAGGTATGACGCTGCGTGTGATGTACGAGCAGGCCAGACCCACTTCCTGCTCCAGCGCTGTACGGGTCAGGTAACTGGAGTCAATCAACCTCAGGTCACAGTACTTCAGAGACCTAAACAGTACAGGACTTACGTTACAACTGTTTTCAGATATTTCTGTACATATATTCATTTTGTCTAGTCTGTGGTGAAGCATTCAATAACGTTTTTAATTTACTTTGTAAATGACTTTGTACACGGGACAATAAATGACTTGGAGTAACCACAAGATGGCGCTCCATATACTAGAATAAAACTGGAACAAAACAATTTTTTTATTTAGGATAAAATCAGATCACATGACATCCTTTAAAAAAAAACGTCTGTAATAGATTATGAATGTTTTCTTTTTTAATTGTAACATAAATATTAAACGTATTTTTATTCTATCAATATTATAACACTTTTGATAAGTTTAAGCATTTTTATTTTTTTATCTTGCGAAATAAATGTGCATGTGGAAGTATTCAAATTTAAATGAAGTGAGCAATTTTAGGATTTATTAAAGCACAGCATGCTGTACCTTGGGAAAGTTTCTCCCAGAGGGTCTTTTCCAGTAAGGATGACAATGCACGGAAGTCCCTCCAGATCTTCATATGTGCGTGGGACCCACTCTTCATTTTTACAGCCTCGCCAAGCCTGAAATTCACACAGATATACCTCAGTGAGTTTAACTCTGCACATTTACACATTAAACCTCATTGTCCAGTGAGGTTGTTCTTACCCGCAGGCGGGCACAGAAGTGCACTGGCAGGCTGATCTCAGCGACAGGGCTGCCCAGCAGCACTGCGAATCTGTACTGCAGGCCCAGCTTGTCCCGAGCCTCCTCGAGCCGCTCCTGTGCCAGACGCGCCAGCTGCAGCGAGGGCACTCGGACCAGCAGCATGTGCCCGCACCCGTGCCTGCTGCGGCCCGGCACGCTCAGCAGATCCTCCACCATGGCGAGGGTCTGAGGGGTCACGTGGTCCCGCAGTGAGGGGGCTGCCGTGAGGGCCATCAGAGCCTCTGTGTACTGCTGGATCAGCAGGTAGCTGCGGATCACCATACTGTGCAGGTGTGGGTGCCTGAAATCAACAAGAATCAATCTTGTAATATAATCAACATATATAATGTTTTATTTTGTGATTTTATTGCTTAAGTTCTTTCTTGGGTTTTAGCTTTCTTCATTTCTTCTCTGTTTTATTTTTTCAGTAAAGGTAAATAAACCTTGAATGAACAAAATAACAAAAGCAACTCATTTAATTGTACATTGTTAATGTTTCTTTCATTTTTACATTTCGTTTAAAATACCATGATACTATTATAATCGTGAACCCAGTAATATGTATCATGGAATACCATGATATATAGACTTTTATATGTACTACATGAAGTGCATACAGTATGCAGAGCATTACTGTCTAAAAATGAGAAATGAACTGACCTTTCCAGGAGGGTTTTGACCATCCGCTCGAAAGCGTCGTCACATCGGAGGATTGGACTCGCCACCCCCCACTGTAGCGACTGGCTGTAATCCTTCAAACCAAAGTAGACCAGATCCTTCGGCGAAGCCTCACCCTGCTGAAGTTACATGAAAACACAAACTTTACTATGACTCCCTGATGCTATGAATTTAAATTCTGCTTGTACTTTCTGCTCAGAATACCGGTCAAACATCTCATATAGCATGTTAAGTCTTATCTGTCCTCCATAAATGTCTGTAACATGTACAGATCCTCTCATGGGTCAGTGAATCTCACCAGGCTCTCTGTGTTGGGCCAGTGCACTTCGTTCTGGGTACTGATGCGCGACTGCCGGCTCTGCAGGGTGAAGGGAAAACAGCTGACCTGCAGAACCAGCAGGTTTATTGCTTCCAGAACTTCTGGACAGTTCACCACCCGGTCAGCTAATCCCTGCAGCTCACCGTGACAGACCGACCCTGACAGGGCACTGGGAGAGAGAGTCCTGTTAGCACTGTGTGTAAGAATTAAAAATAAAGTTAATAGGCGTTTAGTTACTCACCTGGTCAGGTCCACGTGCGAGTTGTCGTGAATAAGGACGAAGAGCGTATAAGGGTTCTGTTTGACCTTCCGCATGAAGACCTCCATTTTTGTGTGTACATCCGCATCCAGACGCACCACGTATTTTTCAGATTTTTGTAGGGCTAATGATGCGTCCTCTATACCCAGATCTATCAGGACACCTGATTGTCGTATGCGCTGGACTGTTTGGTGTACCAGGACGTGGGAGGGCGGAACCAGAATCAGGAAGTCTACTTTGCAGAAGCGTCCCAGATCCAAGCTCTGGCTGCCCGAGTCGGCGATAGCGCACACCTGTGACAGGAGGCTGCGTGCCACGCTCAGCTGTGGAGGGTGTATCTGAAAGCTATCGCTGAGTACATCTGTAACACACATACACATATCAGAATTATGTGAGGCGATCCAGAACAAAAACCAAACAGTTGATCTGAAGTGTTTAATGAAATGACGCTTTAATGAAAGGAAAATTAGGAGACATATGCTCACCTGGACCTGATTCTGGTATCATAGCTGCAGCTTCCTGAGAGTGGATGTACTCAGTGAGATGTCCCTGGAAGGGTTGGACCACCCGGTCTTTACGTTTACGTTGGTACCGAACAAGCTGTTTGTCCAAGTTGTCACCTGTAGCATCATGAATTTTAATAAATGAAAAGGACAGATACAACAGACACCATCAAGTTCTCAAACCATCATTTTGTGCTCTAACTGAAATTTTAGTATAAAGAAAATGTGTGATGGTATAAGATACATTAGTATTGTGTGCGAGGAATGGTTTTCTAAAAAGCACCACAAAACAAATCTACCTAGCTTTTCAACATGAAAGTCCTTGGTGTGACTGTTTAAAGTATTTCTTGTCCAATTATATTTGTAAATGACTTCTATATGGAGATAATGATAAATACATTATCTATAAATATACCATAGAATATTGTTAAGACTTACCTAATGATGTGCTTTGGAAGTGGGAGGCCAGAACACTAACTTTGCCTGTGATGAGCTCATAACTGATCTCTTTCAGAAACTCATTAGTACTGAGCATGCTCTCTGCCAGGGCTCGAGACTGATATTTACCTAAAAAATAAATAAATAACAGCACAGGTTCACACATCTAGATTATTATCCACAACCTAAATTTCACTCTGCATATAAATATCTGTGGGCTTTCAGCTTATTCAGTGTATTAGTCCTTAAAAATGTTATTTATCAGTAACTTGTTATACATGTAATCATCAATATTGCTGGCAAATCTGGAAGCCTCAAAAATATTTTTCCATAATTTCAGAATAAAAATCTTTTTTCATTTTTTTAAGAAGCAGAGAATTTGCAGACGCTCCCTAAAACATCTCTATAAGTTAGAGCACTTACCCAACACTAACACGCAGAACTCATTCGCTCCGCTTTTGGAGGTGCAGATGATGAGCACATAGTTGGGCAGACACTGTTGCTGCAGAGGTGGGGTTTCGCTCAGCGAGCGCAGAGACTCAGATATGCCCTCCCCCAGAGAGCCGTGGGTGACCAGCACCTGAACACATCCCCCCGACACACTGGCCTCCATCCGGGCCAACCAGGGCAGTTGCGCGGGGGACACAGGGGGTCCCGTCGGCCCGCACAACATTGCCTTCAGAACAATCTGCTCTAACTCCTCTCGTAGTGGGATCTGCTCTGTACCTGTATTAAAAAAACAAATCAGCCTTTAGAAAAACTTTGCAATTTACCCTCAATTATCTGTGTAATACTAAACACTATTAACAAATGAAGATAAATAAAGGACAAAGCAATACATGATGAAGTATTATTTACCCAGTCGTGCGAGATACTGCAGTGTGAGCAGTATCATAGTCTCTGTGGTGAGCAACTGGCTAGCTGACATGCCCAGACTGGCGAGGGTCTTCTCATTCAGCTCTCTGCCCTTATAACAGCTCACCAGCAGAGGGCTCACCACCAGATCACCCACATTGCCAAAGAAATATGGTAAAGTGCCTTGACCTGGATAGGAAGTTCAAACAATAGAGGTCTGTTGAGTTCACACACATGCAAACACTTATCAAGGTTAAAGATGGGGTGACTTATGTTTATATCCTGTGCTAATGAGCTAATTGCTGTCAACATGACCTGGATGTGAAAACAATCACACTATATAGTCTATTGGATTTTTCTTTTGTATTTAATTTGCTTTAAATACCTTTTTCAGAAACTACAAAAATGATCTTTTATGCATTTTTATTTCTCTGTGTAAACTACAAAAACATCAATTTGTGAAAATGATGGAATACTTTGAAATTTACTCTCAGTTTTCTTTGCATGCATAATACACCATTTTTGCAAATTGTGTAAATGGGGACATTATCAAATAGTTATAGCATTTAGTACAGTACTGTAATGACGTTTAAGTAAACTTTTAAGTAAACATAGCTTCATGTATGGCTTTGTAGATTTACAGATGAATTACTCACCAATAAGAAGAACTGGCCGAACCCCAGAGGTGTTTAGGAGGTTGTCAGGGATGATGACCGTTTCTCCTGCTGTGATTGGCTGGGGCTGTATGACCCCTGACAATGACGGTGGCTGTTGATTGGACAGGGGCAACAAAGAACCTAGAACCAAAACACAAAAACGTAAAGTCAGGTACATTTATAATGGAAACTAATAGGTTACAAACACACATAATATATATACGCTTGTGAAAATCCTATAATCTTCAGTCTCGTATCCTCTCTGTCTTTGTTTCCCTGTTACTTTAATCAATATAAGGTAACTAAGCTACAGGATAACAAATGAATCTCCAAGGATCTCCAAGCACCAAACCTTCAGCTCTTTTTAAAGCATAAACCCTCCAATCTGAAGCTAACTTGAGACGTGACCTCTGACCCTTTTTTCTAAAGACAGAATGAATAAATCATGCTTGTTGATGCAATACGACATGTCCCCTGGTCCTTGTTAAAGAGAAAAGCACAAATAATCCAATCCATGGCTGTGAGATGCTCCTCCGCTCAGGGACATGCAGAAACAGACCCGTGCCTTATTGCACAGACAAACAGCACTTGAAAAATGAACTGTGATTAAACAGCGGACTGTGCATGATGACATCACACCCACCAGAACTGCACGTCAGCGGCCGGATGGCTGGCACAGGGACAGCCGTGGCTGGGACGGGCACTAGAGCGGTGGGGTGCCAACTGCGGTGGCGCTTTTTGGGTGGACCTGAGGTCATGGCAGAGGATGCTGGAGGAGAAAGTACAATATGTTATATTTGGACAAGGATCTAACCAGAAAAAACAAGCTGTGATTGGTCAGTTTAATGCTTACCTGGGCTGTCCCCTGGTTCTGTGGTCCGATAACCATGACTAGGTGTGCCGAGTGGGTTTGTATGAGGAGGGCTCAGTAGACTGGACCGTCCGTCCATACTTAGACCGTTAGTTAACCCGTTAACTCGCAAAGCTGTGGGAACTGAATAACAGACACACAAAAAATATTGCATATAACTGTTTTAGACTAAAATTTATTAAGACCTTGCCCTGTCATGTTTTGCACATAAATAGCTTAATTAAATGTTCACTTTTCTAGTGTCAAACTATGCAAAGATTTACACACAAATTCAATAGGATTGTATGCATTCTCTCTCATTTCTGAAGGAGAACAGGGTCCGTTGAGCAAAGCTTATTGATTTCCTTTAACTGATGCCGTATTGACTTTCACATCTAATATTCCTGACGCATACATAAACAGAACACATATGTGTTACACATTAATCGTTTGGTGCTTAATACAAATGTGAAATAGAATTCAAATAGAAATGTGTGAGGTGACCATAAAACCCTTAATACAGAATTTCTGGTCTTTTATTGATGACTCCCAGTAAGTGTCTAAATAAATACACAAGCATGTTTGCAAAAGTGTGTACAGGGGTTGAAATGTGTACGCTGCCGATCCGAATGACCTTCAGAGAAGAGATTCGTTCTGTGCTTTGGCTGAAGAAAAATAAACAAAGCACCTAAGCAATATCTTACTGCCATATTGTGACCATATTCGGGTCGATGCTTATTACGCCTGAACAATATCAACACATGCATAACATGTTTAAATACAATGTGGATGATTTCAATACAAAATGCTATATGGCTTGTTAGCCTCAGTATTACGGGCAATCAATGCTGCTTTAACAAAAAAATCTGGTACCAATCGGTAAAGTCTTGGTCCCGTGGGTAGGTGTGCTCAACGGTTTGAGGAAGCCCAGATCTGGCGTTCCAAAAATCCCTGAGGATGAACTGGACTGAATCCGGGTAGGTGGAGAGTCTGTAGATAAAAAAATGCACTTATTATTTTACAAATTATGAACATAAAAAATATGGTTATGCATGCAGCTTTTCATTCCTTTTGTTCTGTTTGAGGTAAATATATCATATAAAATAACTGCACAAATAACAGCATAATTTAACACAAGACTAGAATCAGTGTGAGATCAAATGACAATAATAAGCCCTCTCTAAAAACCTTAATGACTTTTGCATTGTAAAAGACTGATATGGTCACTAACGGCCAGCTGCCTTGCTCTCTGAACGGTGCTGTGAGGAAGAATAAGAGACAATGACTTGCTTTCTTTCACCAAACACTGTTGGGTAAACACTCTGTGGCCTCCAGCCAGATGTCACCAAATGCTGAGTAGCTTTTCCCCCCTCTTTAACCCCAGATTTTACACCCCACCCCCGTATAACCTCCTCCCCCGGAATAGAACATGACCTCTGTGCGTGCAGGGCTAAGCAGAGAGATGGACTTCCGATGTGTGAAATTATACATATGTTCAAACAGACCAAATATATGAGTTTAATATATGATATTGTGTTACAAAGAATATAAGATCTGATCCACAAACACACAGACCTGAGAGAGGGAAGGGAGATGGACTGTGGCCATTTGTGTCTCCATTGTCTTTGCTGCTTAGTGAGGATGAGGAACTAGGTTTGGATGAAGAAGCACTGCTTGAGAACGGTCTTGTCTTGCAATCTGCAAATGTAAAGAATATGTATTTAATGTTGAGTGAAGCATCTGTCTCTGTCAAATCACATGTTTGTTTTCTAATGACTAAAAGTGCCACCAGGAAAGAATTACGAACATGTTTTTAAAAATGTATTTACTTTATAATATCACATGACAAACACAGTAGAATACTATAGTATTTACCTATTATAGATAATATAGTTATTTTCAACTTCATTATAGTAAATGTTAAAGTATGTTACAGTAGATACTAGTTTACCAATTCAATATACAGTGATTAATATTGAAAAAAAAAATTGTATACCTAAATTTACTATAATTTACTACAGTAAAACCTATAGTATACAACTGTATTTGTTCATGTGGGATAATTTAAATATAATTTTATAATTAATTGTTTTAAATGTATAATAATTTATTAACAATTAAAAAAATTTGGCACATACATATTTATTAAATATTTGGCATCATTCATATTTAAAAATGTGGTTAAATATAAAAAATGGAAACAGTTAATTTAAATAAAAACTAAATAGTGAAGAACTTTATAAATGTAATATACATTTAAATGTTTAAATAGCATTTTAAAATAAATTCAAAATTTGTAAATAAAAATAGTTGTTTATTTTAAAAGTCATTGGACATTCAATGACAACCATCTTTGACATATTGTTATTGGACAAGATCTATCTAAGCCTCATTGTTGTGTCTGTTGTACGTGCAGTACCTTTCCAGCAGATGACAGCTCCCTTGCACAGAGCACCCTGAGTGTTCTTCACCAGGTAGTACTTTAAGTGCTTCTGCTTCTTCGGCTGAGTGGATAACTTCAGGTTGATGTGGTTGGAAAACTCTGTGAAGTAGCGAAACCCTTTCTCACCGCAGCCCACACAGTTCCCTGAAAATCCTTCACAAACACATAGTGACACATTATTATGTGTAGTGAAAATGCTCAAGTAAGAGTAGATTAAAAAAAAGTGTCACTAACACTATTTGTCATGTGATGCTTTTGCAAATCATATCATAAATCAATTGATTAAATGGTCACATGACAATAAAACATAGAATGTTTACCAAAGATCATACACTTATGGCATAATAAGATTAAATTTCATACTTTCTTGGAATTAACACCAACCTAAAAGTGCATTTTTGCCATTCTCGTCTGGCAGGAATCGCTTGTCCACTGCACAGACCAGGATGTGCTCCGGGATGCTAGGCGATTTGGCACCGACCAGCTCAAACCCTACAGGAACCTCAACAGACTCTGTTGCCATGGAAACCAAGCGAAGGTCTTTTCCTGCTTGACAAAATCCTGGAGGCAAATGAGCTGAGTCAGAAACATATTGAAGACTTGCTGTGATGTAGCTAATTTGTGATGATTCACTGCATTTCACCTGCACACTGACATTTGAAGCAAAAACTGAAACATCTTCAAGTAATACTGCAATCTTGCAAGACTTGAGTTATAGTTTGTTCTTGAAACCATGACATTATAGACATTACAGACTGTAGACAAATAAGAAAAACTTCACATATACACTGTCTACACTGTTCATACCATCAATAGTGCAGCATCCATCAGGAGGCGATCCCTGTAGGTAAGGCAGGGGTGGACTGCTGGTGTCCGAATCATCCTCGTCATCCATCTCCTCAATGCAGCTAGAGGAATTCACCAGCATATGGCTGGATGGGTCGGACTTGAGGCTCAGGTCAATTTTGGGTTTAATATCTGGAAACGGAACCAAAAACAGTTGTGACACTGCTCTTTTCAAGTAATCTCCACAAGCAGACATAACTTTCAGAATTCAGGATTCTGAGAAAACATCTAGCTTTTTGCACTAGTACATCTCTCCTCAAAAATGTAATTTATACAAGGCGAGCGATGAGTATCAAGTTCATTTTCTAAGAGGACAAATAAGCAGATGATCTCGCTTACCTTCCAGGTTGCTAGGATACTGATCGGGCTCGAGATAAAGCTGGGTGAATACGGGCTGTGGGTCGCCGCTGCTCGATCTCAGCGAGGCTTCTATGGAGTTATGCAGAGCTTCTTCGAAGCGGGCAGACTTCAGCTGCCCCGCGTACGAATTTCCCATGATCTGAAATGAAATGGAAATCATCTGTTTCTGTTGTATTTCAAACTTTCAAACCCTGACAGAAACATGATCTATTCAGATTGATGGGTTAAGCTTTTAATCTATAATAAAACTAAAAAGAGAGCAGACCTTAATGTGTTTTACTTTTGGTTTACTCAGATAAGATTTCAATTTCAGCATGAACAAGGCTATCTTCCTCTAAATAATGAACCCAGTTGCTCCCATATTACAGGCACAAACAATATGGGAACATCTGGCTGGGCATGTGCTGAGGGTATTTGAGATGGAGAATGTCTGTAGTGAAACAGATAACATTTCTATCCTTTATTCTTGTGTAGGGTTCAGTAGACTTTTTGCCATTGAAATAGGATTTGACCAACAATTACTTGACAAAGCATTTTATAAAATATTCCATAAAATTCAAAATTAAGGGTCATTTTTAATAATATTTTACCACATTTTAAAATAATAGTAAACTTAAACTATGAAATAACAGTAACTTTGGAAATTTATGTTGTGGTTATAAAACTATTTTTAATTTTTAGCATCTTTGAAGTGGTCTCCCTTTTCATAAATTTTTTTTTAAAATGTACTTGTCCAATCCATTTTAAAACTATTTAAAAAAAGGAAAAATTTTATTTCGTCATGAAACAAAGTTTTTGTTTGCACAAACTAATTTAAAACATTAAAGTATATAGAAGTATACAGAAGGTTTTTAGGATCATGAGAATTTTTTTTCCAAATTTCGTAGTATGGTCGCATGCCAACATTTTGCTGATACCATAGGAAACTTCCATACCTTTGATTATATTTCTTTAACTGCAGATGGACAGGATCATCTCTTCTCCATGTTACATCAATGTTGAGTCGCAGAGATTTGCGGTAAGGTCATTGTGGTAAAGTACTCCCCACACCTACAGAAACAGAAACAGATTCATGCTTAAAACTCTACACCAGTTGACCAGTTCAATTTACAGTAAAAAGTACAAAATAAAACAACATGGTAAATATCTGCTTTTGACAATGCAATTTGTTTTGTGTGCAGTGATTAACAAAAGTATGAGCAATGTCCCTGAGAAAGTAAAAAAACAAAAGCAATACAGACTACACTGCACAGACATAACTACAACATTGCTTGATTTTGTGACCCTAAAGAATGATGCATTTTACATCAGTATTCATCCTGCTGTTATCTGAGATCAGACAGTTGTTTGTAAAGTAGAACAGATTGCAATGTTCCCGACATATGTAGCTGTTAACTGATAACGGTGAGGGATGAGTTATATGACACTGTGACCTCAAGGGAATGTTTGTGAAACTCTATGTCTCTTATACTTTCAGCTCTACACAAAGACTGATGAGACAGGTTTTGTACTTTTGGTCTGGTTAAAACACGAGGGAAATGCTGTTAAGCTATCAATCAATCAGTAAATACTACTGTCAAGAAGAATATATGTACAAAATAATGACAAATCTGTTTTAAAAATAAATAACAGCGTGTATTTAAAAAAATAAACCTTGCTTAATGCTTAAGCACAAAGATTAATGTTTTAGTACAATATGTACAACATGATTAGCTTACATATTATTAAACATATTATAAAAACACAATAAACAAGCTATATATAAAATACATTTCAGGTCTGCATTTCGTTGTACTCTATTCTCTTGTCAATCATTAGCAAGAAAACCAGATCTTATGTAGACAAATCTTCATCCCATGGCACTTTTTAATAGTTTCATATTTACAAATCACTTTAAGATTAGGAAAGACAGCTAAGGGATGCCATCTTGAACCTAGATGAAGAATGTGTAATTCAGTACAACAAACCCTGAACAACGAAATAATACGCTTGGACACCCTGTCCCTCAGCCAGCTTACTGGAAGCCTGTTTGGCCAAGTTTCATCATGATACTCCAGTAAATGGAGGGTAAGTGAGATAGGAGCACCTGAACATAGTTCAATACTGCCTCAGGCTGCTCATGGTCCAGTTAAACTGGTAATGACATTTAAGGGGTGTTAAATGCTAAGGTGGACATGCCAGCAGAGAGCCCTGCCTTCAGGCCGAGAGACGTTTCATCTACAAACAGTCCTGGTATCCTTACTGCCTACATACAAGTTGCCTCACTAGCTCTATCCTAAATTTGGTAAATCTCATAACATGCAACATGTTAAAAAAGCTACGTAAGTCACAAAAATCTCATATTACAAGAATTTACAAATACATACATTACAAGAAATTAAATAAAATAGCTGAAACAACAACCAAAAACTCCACTGCTTAATCTTGGGTTACCTAAAATTAAAAGCTCTAAAAATACAAACAGTGACACTTTAGCTAGACAAAACAAAACAATCAGTAGACATAATTTTTCAAAGCTGCAAATGGTCATGTACTTTGTTTTGTCTCAGATTCACAATTTTACAACAATGTCCTCGAAACAGACGCAATATTTTTGGAACATCTCTGAATTCTTTTGTGGAGCTTCTCTGTCTAAAAAGAATAAGTGGAGCTAAAATAAAAGGTATAACAGAAAATGTGCTGGTATGGTGGAGTTCAAGTGTGGTAATAAATGTAGTAAATGTGGTTTTCCTGTTACACCAAAGGCCTCTCTGTCTTTCTCTCTGTCTCTCTGTCAGTCCACTCCCTCTTTTGTTTCTTTGCTTATCTGCATAATTACATTAAATGGCTGACAATGGGAAAATGAGAGCTAGCTTTCAATGATTTAACAAATTCTGCTTTTTATTTCACAAAATGCCTGACCACTCGTTTACACAATACAAACTCTAAAAACACAGACAAAATAAGCCCCGTAATCTAAACACAACAAGATCACTTAAATTAACACCTTTACATGCATCTAAACGTAAAAAGCAACATCTTTTTCAAAGATAAACTTGACCCATTCACACTTAGTTTTCACATTCAAGAGTATTCACAAAAAAAAAAGAGTTAAAAGAGCAAGACCTCGAGCAGGGGGATGGTAGAGAGATTAACCAATTGCAAAAATGTAAATATCTTTAAATAAATGGGGTGCTAAAAGCCATGGCCATTGACACCATGTTAGCAGGAGCCGGCGAGTGTCAAAGAATCTAACATGACGCTTCTGTACCTTTCATAAGCTGCCGGGGTGTGGAGTGTGCCTCAACAACTTCCACTGTGGACTTTAAAGCAGATCAGTCAAGCACCGAAAAGCTACTTCCATAGCGAACGTCCTTCGAATATCCAAAACCAGCGTCAACGGCAAGCAGAACGTGACTGTATTCCTTTCTCTGAGCTAATAGCTCCCTGGTCATGATAGTCCTGAGTTGGGGCAGCAAAGCCTGATTGCAGGAACTCCAGTGAAACCACCCTCTCTGTTCTATAGGCTCGGTGACTCTGGATACACAAACTCACACACGCTCGCATACACAAACACCGGGCCCTCCCCCATTCCACTTGTCCCCTCCCTCTTTTTGGCCATTTGCTCTGTGGGTTGAGAGGGGCATTCACTTAGGACTCATTCATCTTGGCCCTTGCTGACCCCCTAAGGTGACAGATGCTGTTGTGGAGAGGGACATACTGTCGAGCGCGGCACAATAGAGGCGAGGTGCCTCCGCGCGCCACACACGTGCTGCGTTTGCCACGCATCATGCGCAGATGCCACTTTCTTGAAGTGACACTGGAGACTTTTGGAGACCGCGCTTACAGATGGGGGTAAAACGGATCATTTTCTGGGGCCGTGGCCTCTCTTCTGCCACTCCCTGTTTTATTGGGGCCATTTTACTGATAGGGCAAACCAATGGCAAACTGGGGACACTTGCTAAAGAATGTGGGGTCAGTCCACAAATTTTAGCCATTGGCCTTGCACACACATCCCTCCCCTCTCGCCCGAGATTGACGATTAACTGAGAATTTAACCCTATTGTAAATAGCCGTGGTGAGGACTCATCTGGCCAAAAGAACTGGAGTATGTCAAGGCGCTTGATAGGAGATTGATGTTTTGCACTATCCCCGGTTGATCATTTCCTACAGCGTGCCCCAGAAAAGCGGTTCAGAGGAAGTGGAGGAGATAGATAGGGTTTGAACGCAAATACAGGAGGATCGGGTTCCCCTGGTGCTTCAGGCTCTCACTAACAATGACTCCATCTCTCTTCTTCATCTTGTACACTAATGACAAAATATTGTGACTCATCATTTGACCCTCTCATGTCAGGGCCTTTGAAAGCAAAAATAGCATTGTAACAAGCAGGTAAAAGATCCAAAATGCTATTTCTAAAAACTATTTAACTATTATACAAAATATTTAACAATCTCACTTTAATAAGGCACACAGCATTACTGAAAGTTGCATCAGGGTGACCCTCCAACATGACTTTAAAGGGTAAATATTCACAGTAGATTTAATCAACACACCCGGGATCATGTTTTCTCTGCAGCCAAATAGTAGGATTTGTTAATAATTGATAACAGCTTGGTCCAGAAAGGTGACTTGACGCAATGGTTCAAAGAGTGTGCTGCCCGTGCCACTTAAGCACAGAAACACATTTGTTAAAGTTAAAGACACAAAGAATTTGTCAATCAAACAACAAAACAGCCATGTCAACAAACCAATGCATTAGAAACACTGAAGGCATGTCTTCGGTGCTATAAAAAGAAAATCACTAAAATTGTTTTTGCTCCACAAAACATTTAACTTCATTAGGAAAATTCATTAGAAAAAAATTGTACTGGTTCAAAACTACAATTACAATTGCATTTAATACATTTTTAGATTGTATGACAAAGAGGTTATTTGTTTACCATGCAGTACAGCAAATCAATAGTGTATTTTGTCTGCACTAAATGCCGCCTTTACAACTGTTGTTGCAGCAAATACACAACAGTTGGTCTAAATCGAGCCGTATACTTTTTCTCACCCTAATAAGAATTAGTAGATAGGGGCTAAAGCAGTATAGAGTTCAGCTTAAAACAATGACCGCCCGCCCTCACAGGGCTTTATTAGCCTCCCAGAGTCATTAATGCTGTCATTCCAGCTAATCTGGAGGCTTTGTCCAAACACTGTTTATTTTAATTACAAGGTTTCTCCTTAAGATGCCATTTGGACCACACAATGTCCACGAATGTTTAAAGACTGACAAATGCTAGATATTATATAAGACACATTTCACACTTTGTTTGTGAAAAAAAGTTAGCCAGACTCTTTGTTGAGACTGTAAAAACACAAACATATGCATGCAGTACAAGTTCAATTTTTAGAGTAACCGAGGTGTCGATTTAAGTCTCGCTATCAGACCTTAATGGGTCATTGGAAAAGGAGAAAGAGAGCAAAGCAGAGGTTTCCTTTGCTCAATTGAGCTTTTGGGTAAAACAAAAGACGCAGTGAGTGAAGTGTCCCTCCTTTCGGCCATCCTTCAGCACTGCTGAGTCTCTGGCCCTGGGCACTGACAAAGGGAAGTATCTCTTCCACCGCCATCTGAGAATAGATGAGTCATGTGGTGGCGGCTCTTTCAACATCTTCTGGAGTTCTGCTTTGTCTTTTTCTTGGCTTCCTTTTGAGAAGTGCCCCATTCTCTTGTACAGAAGAAACTCATTGCTGCCAGACAACATTATTGTTTGGATCTAATGGGACAATACAAGTTGGTCAATCCAACAAAAGCTCACATTAGAGCCAACTAGATCACAAATATTGTATGCAAAAAGCAATTCCAGTCTAATTCTGGACTTCTTACTGATGTACATCAAATCGCACAAGCTTGGGGTCAAGGTTGGGTTAAGCCAGATAAGAATTATTGAATGTGTGGGATGAATGTTTTTATGACTCTTTTACAATGACTTAATTATTCATAAAACTGTCTTAATTCCAGCCAATCCATCATTTAATCTAGAACAATACTTACATGTCCTAATCTATAAGGCTAACTAAATATAAATTAGGATCAACAAAAGTTTATCTTGGGGTAAACTACAGCAGGGCAATTTCATTCAAATGTCAAACTTAAAAAAATAACCTAAAAAAATAACTAAAAATAATGTTTTTAACATACTGATGTCAACATTTGGTGGTTTAAATACCCCAAAGTTTTCAAAGCATTTTATTATGTTTAAAGTATGATTTTTCATAGTCAGGTAAAGTGCTGTTTTCAGAATTGTCACATCCATAAAAGTCCATGTTCCTCATAAATGAACACATGAAAATCTAAACAAAAATAACTATTCATTTTTTAACTATTGAGTCATCCCTTCTCCATTTGTTGGGTATATTGCTTCTGGTTTGTGCATTTTAATTCACAGAAATCCTACAAAGTATGTAGCCTTTAAAAAAATCTTTTTTTGTGTCACATCCACAATGCATGTATATTTTCATTTTCAATAAATAGATAACTCGTGTACAGACTGTTTTTTAAAGACTGTACTCAAAAGGGGTTTAGCAAAATGAGATGGTTAGCAAAAAAAAAAGATGGTTGATTATATTGCTAACAAATACATTCTGTGAAAATGTATACTGAAAATGTCACATCCATAATGCTGACACTACCTAGAATGCACTGTGTGATCAAATCCCTGCCCTCACACGGCTGTTATAAAACAACTGAGAATTTCATAGATGAGGTGAGATCAGAACGTGATTTTAACGCAGTGACAAATGAGCATCAGGTGGGTAGGAGGGAGAGATAGAGGTGGCAATTGCCACAGCTCATCTAGGTCTTCAGGAGCTATCTATTCAGTGTCAGAAAAAACAAACCCACCCCAACACAGACCACAAACAACAGCCCGACAATGCCATCACCACGTGAAAGCCCACGCTGCCACGGCACGTTCTGCCACGCTGATCACATAAGGGGTCTCCCAGGCGTGAGGCGTGGGGTCTCACACTGCTCGTCACACCGCCGCCAAGTTGTTGTCCCTAAACCCTGCACTCATTTGCCTATTAAAGCCTTCTCACGGACTTCCTGCTGGGGTCCTGAAGTGCAAATCGGGGCTTTTCCAGTGAAGCCAGCGTATGAGCCAGGGTAGTGAAGATAACCTTTCTGCTCTGCCACACGGACACGGGGGAAGGGAGGATTGGGGGAAGGCGACACCACAAGCTGAAAGCCAAAGCTGAAATCGGCAGAGGAGAGAAAACCCTGACTGGTCAGCGAGGGAGTGGGAGGTGACAGCCCGAGGAGAGGATTAGTCCAGCAGTGGACGGGGGTGGTGGTGGGCCAAGGTTAGCCAGGGTTTAAGGGGGTGGAGGCCTGGGAGGATCAACAAAAGGAGTATTTGGGCAGATGAAGAAGTCATCATCATTAAGCCACTGGAAGTTTACTGTCCAGTTATAAAAGTGACTGGAAAATGAGAGGGGCAAGAGGGCAACTCTGAGATACGGTCAGTAGACTGCAGCGGGTGGGATCGTGGGAGTGCTAGGCTCATTTATTACTCTCAAAAACTGGCCTTTGTGTGACCAAAGCACTGATTAGAGCACTGACCTTGCCATACACTAAGGTTGAGCAAATGAGTTTAATTTAACCTTCAACTAAATCCTGGATTAGACAAATGGTTCATGTGAGTGATTAACCAAGTCCTTCAACATTATTAGTACTATTCAAGAAAACGAGCAAGAAAATATCTTTCTACATATCTGGCAAACTAAAAAAGGTCAACTACACTTTTACACCCCAAGGCCAAAGGGTTGATGGCACGTTTAGACAATCAACAAGGATGCCAATGCAGTTAACATAGGCATTAACATGACCCCGCTAGTGGATAGCAGATACATTTGGTTTATTTAAAAATCTCATCCATGGGAAATTCAAGTGCCGTGACACCATGACGACATACAAAGAACTCTTTGGGTGAAGAACAGCAAAGCCGCTCAGGCCAATAAACCAAAGACCTGCAGATGAACCCAACCCTGCATTTTACAACGTAGACCACAGCTGAACGCTATTATTCACTGGGGACAATAATAGTCCAACTAATGGGTCAAATGCATTTCTTTTCCCTGTATGATTTGTTACTCATTTACTGTTATGCTCTGATGACCAGAAGTCATTTAGATATGGGCAAATTTAGGCGTTTGTTTTTCAAGCGATCTCTCTCTAGTACATTTTGGTATGAACATTTGGTAAACTTATTTACCTTCGGGTTCCTAATGGTTTGTTTGTTCTGCGCTTGTTCTCAGGATTAAATGGTGTTTATGAACAGACATTTTTGTTACAGTGTAAAAAGGGCTCTTGTTTAATGGCCCTGTGTCGCATAAAGCACATATTATCAAAACAGACAAGCCTTATCAGGTGACAAGGGGCAAAGAGAGGTCAGATGTGCTTCCTGACACTATTCCTCCTGCTTTGACGCTTCATCCATCATTATTCAGGAGAGCGATAAAAGTGTGATGTTGTTCAAACAGATGTAGTAAAACATGTCATGTCAAGATTGCCATCATTAGCCACAGAGATAAAATGAAAACACATCTGTGCAAGACTAATTTTTAAAAGTTTAACCATTTTTCAGCGCTGTTTGGATTGGTTGGACCCTTCTTTAATATTGTACATCTGGTTAACTGAAAAAGATCAACCACAGTTTTACACCCTTTCCTCAGACCCAAATGTTGGTGCCATATGCTAACGTTGCATTCACAATTACATTAAATGTCAAAATGTCAAAATTACATTAAATTAAAACTAACAATTAAAAAAATTCTTTAATACTTTCACTGAGCATGCAAATAACTTTATATTTAAGTTTTCTAAAAGTTTCAGCAACCACAACTGTTAAGCATTACAAATTTTTTCTGTAAAATTACACTTTTATAGCCAGCGTTACCTAATATTCTGTCTTTGATTTTATTAAGAAGCAATGCATGAGCAAAATAAAATAATGAAGAAATTTACTATTATGTTGTCATCGCCAATCAAGCCTCACATAGATCTATGTTGGAAGTATATGTTTCCATATAAATGAAAAACGAAGAAAAAGTACATATTGAAGACTGAACATTTGATGGCCACAAAGGGACTTTAAGATATAACACAACCACTGAAGAAGCCAGTACCGAGGACAGAGACAACAATCCCACATTTCCACAAATACAAATGACAGTACGAATGATTTTATTTATTGATCTACTCAATCTTAGAGTCTTCCCCTCCTCAGAGTGACAAAGCCACATTAAATGAGTGAGTGACGAATGAACAATGAAGGTCTATAATGTTCTCAGGAAAGACCCCCATCCTCAACCCCTCCCCACTTCCTTGTGGAGCACTCAACTGTATCCACCATGCTCCTCTTCCTGACCCCAGGCAGCCTCCGCCACATCAGGCCTGGTGTGTGTGTGGTGGGTAACAGTAGTGTCATGCTGATAAAGCCGGGTGAGTTGCCCACGGTGATAGGGGTTGACAATTTAAATCCTCTTGCTCCTTTTTTGTTGTTGCAATGTAACAAAGGCAGGTTCAATCTATTGTCCTGTGCTGACAGACACAAACCCTTTCCCTTACAAATTAACAATTAAAGCTGTGCTGGGAACAGTCGGACTGCTCTCAGATCTGATCTGTGTGATGTATGGTTCTTAAACTATTCATTATTTGCAAAAGACTGTAGCAAAATGAAACATTAGCATTACTGTAACTTCAAACTGTACACTAATGTAATGTGACAATTACAGTTATCAGGTAAACAGTTTTTAAGCCATTCCTTTTTTAAATATACTATAGTAACCATCATTTAAGCCAAAATAATACATAAATATAATTATTGTTATACTGTAAAATCGCTACACATTAATGGAAGCCCTTCAAACTGTAAGATACTTTCATAATTTTTCAATTGTTATAATTCCTGATATACAAGTTACCACAGTTTTACTGTGACTCTAAATGTAAAGTTGCTCTAGTAATGTTTTGGTGGAAACTACAGTTACCAGGGACTGGTTTGGGTCAAGGGTTTCCATTGACATTATGAGTACAGCACTGTTACATTCAGAAAAAGTATTTCTGAAATGTGTACAAATTTGCATAATAACTTAACGTTTAAAATGTTTTAAAAACTAGTTCTTTAAAAAAGGACACAAAGATTCCTGACCTATCCACAAACTACTAATAAGTCAATATCTAATCAACCAACTGCTTGCAAAATGTAATCTTATCCTATTCTACTTAGGCAAACTGATTGCTTGTGTTGCACATCAGATCAATCCAAATATTCATTCAGATACTAAGGTGTGAGTACTAATCTGAAACTAGCAGGTCTACAGAACTCTGCTAATGTGAAATACAGAGAGATCAAGACCTCAGCATATGTTCCACACAGGTCAATATTTACTCTCAGTCTTATCATGAGCAGCAGAAACATGAGTCTCGATCCTTACTAGGTCAAATGAGCGTTAAAAAATATACAGCTAATAGTCTTTGTATTAGACTGTATTGTTATTACATTAAGTCTAATGTTCACTAGATATGGATCAGGTTAGGTTCATCTTTTCAAGGATAGCTCACCCCAAAAACAAAAATTCTTTTTCTTTTGCACCCTCATGTCATTCCAGACTTTCTTGCTTCTGTATAACATAGAAGAGGTTATTTAGAAGAATGTTGGTAACCAAACACTACATAGTTTTAAACAACATGAGTGTGAATAAATCACGACACGAATGAACTAACCCTTTAATCCACAGTGTAATTTGAAGCATCAGTCATGTCCAAGGCAAAAGTTATGCGTGACAAATTTACATGAAATACACAAAAGTATGACGCATTAGCAAGCATCACAAACTAAAAGTAACACTAACATACTGTGTTAACATTAACTAAAAATACACTTTCTTCCAGTTTTACTCCAAAATACAGCTATTTTGTTTGTATATTCCTATTATATTATTATATTCCTTTCAGTAAATAATCCTCAAAATCTTTTATGTAAGAAGTGTTTGTGAGAGTCTGTATGGAGTTGCTGGCCATTTATGCATGTGCTAGAGGCAGTATTTTTTTTTTTTTTTTTTTAGATCAGCCTATAATCTAAACACAAAGACCTCCTCTCTCTCGCTCAACCCTACACTAGGTCTTGGTCACCGTGACTTTGGCCAGACCAGACCGCCCCCATTGGCTTTCACTCCCAAGCCCACATGCTATCACCCTCCTCTGAGCCAGTAATGCTGACCTTGGGCTCAGCAGAGTCTGTGAGAAGCAATAGTATAGAACACCAATATTTGAACATAGCTCTCTGGTAAAACAAAGAAACAATTACAGAATGCACCTTTTTTATGAGGTTCATCACCTTCACATGGTGAAGAAATCTCCTGTTTTTTTCAGGTCCATCCAGTACGTCCAAAGAATGTAAGAAATGCATTGAGGTGGTGTATTTGTGCATGTGTTTGTGAAGAGGGAGTATCAGCGCAGGCCATGTGCTGGAATAGTTTACTCTGCTGTTCTGCCAAACCAAGTGCAGAGATTAAATAAATCTTGTCTGAGTATATTTCACTCCAGGGATCTGCTCTGATCGTGCACACAAAAATTGCAACATTGTAGTAAAATGCAATGCCAAGGTCATGGGTTTGATTCCCAGAGAATACAAGGGATGACAATACATAACTTAACCTGTTAACTGTCACTGTTCCTTAGGAGGAACACTGTAGTTTCTTTTAATTTATGGGTAGTTGACAAATAAATATGTGACCGTGACATACGGTGTGACAGCAAAAATGTAGAAAAACATACAAAATATACAAATAGCATGAGAGATTTATATTTATTGCTGGAGTTATAAATACGATGAGAAAGATTTATCTTAATTTTATGTTTTTTTTTGTGACATTTTTTGTATGTCACACCATAGGACACAGTCACATATTTATTTGTCAACTACCCATATATATTTAATAGCTGTATTCTATATAAACTATATATTGATGGACACCAGATTAAATATTTAAAAATGTTAATGTTATTTATAAAAATACATAAATTAAAACAATTAAAAGACTTATAAATGTTTATAAAAAATCTAATATGTCTAAAAATGTAACATTTGTGGCAGATTTTACATTATAGTGTATTTTCATGTCTATACTCAATAGGTGCAGTAACAGTTATCAGATTAAATGTGTCTGGCCAAATAATACAGTAAATCTCAATTAATAAAATTTATTGGTAGTTGTGTGAATTGTCCTCAAAATAAAAATAAAATTCTGATTTATATAAGCCTTGCACACATGTTCACCAGAAAAGGTACTGTGCATTCAGAATACATTATGTACTCTGTTCAGGCAAGTAAATCAAGTTGCTCCTACAACTTTTCACTTTGGGTGAACAACATGTTCCTAAGCAGACAAGCCAAGAAAAGACTCAAGTTATAGCTACAGAGAGAATAAAGAATAATTACTGACAACCTCATCTGCCAAAAAAAGTCTCACAAGGGCTTTTATACAACATACAAAAAATACATTACACAAATCAACTAGTATTTTATAACAGAAGAAAATGTGGTGCCTGCCTGTGCAAAGCTGGTAACACAATGTCATGATGTGCACAATGTGAAAATTCTCAGCACTCTAAAAAAAGGTTGGGTTATTTTAACCCAGCGTTGGGTCAAAAATAGACAAACCCAACAGCTGGCTTGTAAATTAACCCATACTGGGTTGTTTTAACTCAAAATGCTAGATTGTTTTACAAATATAAACTTTTTTTTGTTAATTTAACCCAACAGTTGGGTTTGTCCATTTTTAATCCAACACTGGAGTTCAGAGTAAGTGCGTTACTGGCTTAAAATGTAAAAGCCCACTGCCATGAGTCCTCCCAACTACCCTTTCATTTGCCCATTTGTAAATCTGATCAGAAAGCTAAAAGCACAAATCTCCTAAACAAGCCTCACTATTTCAGGTATTCTTCATATCCGCAGCTCAGATATTGCTGGGTGAAATACACACTGATGGCCCTGGTGATGCCGTCCTTAACACTAATAAGACAAGTATATATTTTATGACCACTTCTTCAAATGCTAACATCAGTGTTTCTAATCATGTGTTAAACTCTGGCAACGTGGGCCAGCGCCCTCCACCCTGCCCAACACAGCCTCCTAATTCTTCACTATGACATGTCTTCCTTCAAACCGAGCTGCTGGCAAACTCCTGGCATTGTTTCCAGACATGTTTCCTGACAAATGACTGGAGGCCGGAGCAGATAAGCTGGGCGCGCTGAGGCTGGAGAAGATATTAGGCTTTTGAAGGAGCAGAGGAGGTGGTGGTCCAGAACCCATCTGCTCCAGATAAGAGCCGTCCGACTTGTCAGCACCAAGGATAACCAGGACAGGATGAGGAGATGCACATCCATCTGTGGTACGTCTAACAACACACTAACAACACAAACGTCTCTGTACTTTCCTTTTCTCATTTTACACCTACAACCTCGACACATATGTCAACTGAGCTAGTGCTGAGAGAAGCTCTAAAACCTCGATATTGGATTATAGATTATAAATACTCCAAAAACATAAATTTTTTATTTTAGCATATCTCTTCCAGTAAAATTTGCCAAGTAAAAAAAAGAGTGACAACAGCTTTCAGCTCCAAACAAAGATATATTAGCTGATGTGAAGGGCTCTGGAGGAGAGGAGCCCACCTCCTGTGAAACGATCAATGCACATGAAAGCAAGAGGTCAGCAACCTTTGACATCTCCATTCAGAGGGGGGAGGGGACATGATCTTTTGTAAAATTAGCTACATTGATCCAATTGTGTGATACTGTCGAATGCAACCCCAGACTGTGTGGCAGACGCTACTTTGAAATTTATTTCACTGTCTTTTCAGAGCGATGCACTTCAATTTGGACGCCTATAACATACATAGCTACTACCGCTCTTTCCCTTTTTTATAGTAATTAACACTTTCAATGCCATCATTATGGGTAAGAAACTAAACTCTCTCATTATTAATGATTAATAAGGAAAGACATACTGACACAGTTTTATTTGGCTCTTAATAAACCAATCAGCATCACATTGCCGCAAGGGAGGGGATAACAATGCAAAAGGAGTTCCAGGAATTCTTGCCCTGTCGTTAAACTAGCTGACAGGTTAAAAGTTTACAAGACGTCCAGGTCTTCTCTGCAACTGTTGAGACTCATAGTTGAGGACAGGGGTCATCGCCGGTTCCCAGAGCCGTCAGGTGGAAGAGGGGCAATAGGCCACCGATCGCTTAGCTAACTTCAAGGTGGGGGAAAACTTTACTGCTTCAAATCAAGCATGAGGATGCTTCAAATCATTAAGGAGGATCAAGGAGGTCTTTAATGAACGAGGACAGATGGCCTGTTAATATGACCGAGAATATTTATGGCAAATATCTGTTGTCAATAAATGGTCAGTTTGTACAGTGCAATTACACCACTGGACACAATTTATCGTGTGACAGCTTGGAAACACAATGTTTTTAGAGGAAACAAATGTGTTGTCATCAGATGAAAAACATGAAAAGAAATTGAAATAAAAACAGGCTACAATGTGCTGGTCATAGAAGACGGGATAATGAATAAAAAGAGAAAGCCACAATAATCCAAGAGCATGTTTTTAAAACTAATAGTTAGGGCAAGCTATGATGGTCAACAGAATGGAAAGACATTTTTAATAAAACCAGTAGGGCATCTCAATTACCTTTAATTAAAGTATATAACAATCAACCACCTTTTCTCAAAATAAATGCTAGTAAACAACAAAGCAGAGGCTCTTGAGCTGACAGCTTCATACTGAACATCCATCTCTGACCTTTACTAGGTAACCATGGTCACAAGAAGAGGAGGTATTATTCATTTGTGCTACACGAGAGGTGCTACCTTTTCTCACTGATCACAGGACAGCATTTTTATATTCCAAATATCTGTTTTAAGAGGTTCTGAGCTCTGAAACAACCCTGAAACTGCTACCTTGTTTGCCAAAGTGTAGAGTACAACATGTTCTTTTAAAAAAATACACATTTTGGCATTATTTATTCACCCTCACGTCATTCCAAACCTGTATGACTTTCTTCTGCAGAACATAAAAAGAGTATTTTGAGAAACGTTTAAACTGTTTTGTGTGGACAAAACAGTTTAAACGTTTCTCAAAATACTCTTTGAAAATCAACCAATAAGAAGCAAAAATCTATCTTTTTTGAAATACATTTTATACTCTGGAAACAAGTCGTATGAGTTTAGAATGACATAATGATGAGTAATTTATTATTTTTTTAAAACCACACGGCTCAGTACGTCAAAATAATATCTTGTTTAGAGTGATACACATTGATTGAAATGCAGTGGAACAAGCTGCTTAATAAAGACCAAGATGTTTGTCGGCAGAAAGAAGCACCTGCTGCTTGAGTCGTGGTGAATGTAAAACAATAGGAAGGTTTTTAAAAGCATCTCGCCATCTGCACTCTTCACTACAGTGGCCATAGAGCCCGGTGTGCTAAAATACAGAAAAACATCAATTTTACAAATTTTATTTATTATTCAATCTACTGGAAATTAAGTGTGTTAACTGCTAAAATATGTTATACTATAATATATAAGATGATACTTTCCTTCCTGGCAGCCTTGCAAAATGATATACTTATATAATAAGAGTAAATATAAAAATGTTATATAATGCCAGGATGGACGGACTCTTATTGATCCCAAAACATGATAGATCAATACCTAAAATGAGAGGGATTTCTACTGTGATTTATATGGAAAACTTTTACGATCAACTACAATGGGGGCTTGTACATCTGATTTCACAAAATCTCTAACTTTAGCAATAACAGCCACTGACAAAAACATATATAAATGTATAGACACAACGCATTCAGCATCAGCTGATAATTTGAGCAAAAAGTAACACTATAAAACGACACCAGAAGAGAATTCGAGAAGCTGCATCTATAATTTCAATGGTAATTAAAGCAACCTAATTGTATGCTGATTTTGCTGATTGGTCTGCTTTTCTTTGTCCAGCGATTGATCATCGTGTTACACAGATCAATACTGGATACTGAAAGCCAGCTCCTCTTGACTTTATTGATATCCAATACAGTTAATATTAGATTTTCCTCAAGCCCACTTCTCTTTCCTTGTTATGACAGATGGATGTAAACCATGTACATGACAATGTCAAAACAGAAGATATCAGATTGATGACTTACTAATCATCAGTAAACAGAGGTATATGTGCTGTTTATCCAATGGACATATAGAATATCATCGGAAAAAATAAATATAAAGGGTTTGCAGATAGAGGTTTATGTAAAACTGTTACCCTGGTAACATGAAAACTAAAAATAAGAAATCAATCAACAATAGAGGGTCTAAGTAACATTCAGCTGTGTTATCTGTGTAGGAGATGTCAAGCAGCTTTCAGCAAAACCTTTGTGTCCTCCCTGCAGGTTCCTGGCTCACACAGACAATAGGTTTCATGTATTAAAGTGGAGAAAAGCTTCAGGGTGAAGAAGTGCATTCTCATTGGCAACCAACAAACAGCAAACAACTCTTAGATTTTTTTCCATGCACTCCTTTTAAAACATGCAGAGACAAATGTTTCATTTAAACTTGCGCTAAATGACATTCAGGAAGAGGAGTTTTGTTGGCTGTTTTAAAGCTGACAGGCCAAAACCGAACCTCAGGATAAATAAATTTGCTGAACTTCCAAATATGCACTTTTATGAAGATGTGGCATGCTAGGTGGAGTAATGAGAAATCAAATTTAAGTTTTGAAAAAGATGTGGAATATTAAACAATTATGTTACATTTGTTTTAAATGACTAAAGCACTTAATTTACCCAGTTCTATAAATTGAATTGAAACACTGAGTTCAATAAAAAGATGTATAGCTAAATATCACTGTTTGGTATAATGCTGTGCATTAAAATGGAAATTATTACATTCATTACTGTATATTTACTGTATTGCATGTTGAATTAAGTTGTTTGGGGAACAGTACCCTTTAAAAAAGCAAACTTTTAGAGCAAATTTGTAAATTTTGAACTATATATCCAAGAAGATAAAAAATATCAAGATGTAATTTTGTTGCTATATCACAGAGCCAAAGCTAGTAGTCAAACCCTCCAATGGGCAGCACCAGATCAGAACCTTGACTCCTCTAAAGTAAAACTATTAAGTCCCACCCCCCTCAAAAAGGAAAGATAGTCAGTCAAAGCCTCTTTCACGAAAGAGAAAGAAGGAGAAAGAGATGTCTCTTTACATGCTATGTGAAGACCGGCTGATGGCGGCAATGTAACAGAGGCTATTCTTATCTCCTCCAGATTAACTTCCAATTGTTTTGAGCAAACAAAAGCTGCATCTTAGGAAGCTACCCCCTAAAGGTCCAGATGGTCACCGTCCAAGACCCCTGACCCACAGGCTCCGCCAAGGGACAAAACTGCACATGCCTCTAGCACTGAAAGGCCACCCAGCAAACTTCGCCTTCTCAGCCAATCAAACAAGGTCTCTGGTCACACTTTCATAAGCTCTAAGCTTGGCTGATAAAGTGGTGGCTTAGCCAGTTGGTCTGGTGGCCTAATCACCCTGGAATGGCAAATCAGAAGCAGGAGGAACCAGATTAAGTTACCACTAAGCATGATTGCATAGAGAGAGCCTAACCTAATACCTGACCACTGATTACAACCTGACATCGGTTGAGTCTTGGTTCCTACCGAGGGTTTCTACTCCTCCAAAACCTTTAAGGTCTACTTTAGAGCTGCACGATTAATCGTTACAGGATCGCGATCTCGATTCAAACACCCATACGATCTCATTCACAAATGTTGCCGTTGGTGATTCTGCCGAAGCAGAGAAAGCAGTAGCCTATAAAACTTGTTTTCCATTTTACTGCTCTAATTTTTCATTATTCTTTTTGTGTAAGGGTTAGTTCGGAGCATTAACGCCCAAAATGCGAGTGCAACGGACAAACACGTGTGTTTACTGTATGTGTGTTCACAAAAACCTATGATAAATAATGCAGTGCCTTTGAAAAACGCATTCTGTGTAAACAGTCCTAATTGAGGTCTTATTAGAAATATTCAAATGATCAGAAGTACTGGGATAAAAGTTCGCATATAAACACCAATGTCTACGTGATCAAAACAGAGCACATCACATTTTGAACGTAAATTGGCACTTTAAATAACGCTTTTATCGATTACATTGTTTCGCCACTAGGTGTGAACAACGACTCTAAAAATGTATTTTTCATGAATCATTCAATACTGATTCATCCAGTAATTGATCAAGTGAAATATTTATTAGTGAGTAATAAAAAATCATTAAAACGGATTTAAAAATCATTAAAATGAAACATTTTTATTATACTGCAACAATAAATATTTAGTAAATTTACTTATAGGTGCTGTTCAGAATCGTTAGAGAATCGTGATCTCTATTTAAAACAAAAAAATCGTGATTCTCAATTTAGCCAGAATCGTGCAGCTCTAGTCTACTTTGACTTTATTAGGATTTGTAGGTGACTAGCTGCTTGGAAATGTTTTTCAAAAGCCCTATTCGCACGGGATTAGTATTATCTGGGGACCTTGTGTGATTTAGAAATTAGCCCCCCACGTCTGATTTTCGTGTGATTCGCATAAAGCGAAGCCTGAGATTTTACTCGGGATAATGCTGTAGAAGCCTGAGAAATGCTGGCCAAATCACAGACAACCTCACGGATTAATTATCACAGAACCTGTGTTCGGAAATATGGTAGGTCATTTGCCTAGATAAAATACAGACATAATTAAGATCACAGACAACCTCCGCAATTATTACAAATGACTAGAGGTCCCTAGATAATACTAATCCCGTGCGAATAGGGCTAAAGATACATTTAAACTGCACTTACTTGTACTTGGTACCAATAAGAGGTTTACATGAAAGAAATAACAAATAAAGACTTCAAGACTTTGTTAAATCCCATATTTAAAAACTAACCTTCTATACATTTCATTTCTGTGAATGTGGCCGAAATACAAAAAAAGACAAATCCCTTTAATTTAAGGCACATTACCACCAATTTTCTTCAATGGATTAAATCTCTCACTATTTACTCGTAACACTTAAGTATTTATGTCATATATAGTGACGATAACTATAAGAATTATTTTTTTTTGCATTACTCAGTTTTCCCAACTGGCAGTTAAACTAAACCAAATGTGCAAAGTGATTTTTAATCACCTTCACTTGACACCAAAATAAACTTTATGGTAGCATTAATAGATCAACAGCCATCAGCCATCATGAAACCCTCAGTTTCATTACCAAATGTATGTTTTGGAGTTCAACTTTGTCATAGCTGGGTTTTGACTTTTGGCTCCGAAGTGTCTGTGACCTCTAAGGCCACCGAGCAGAAATGTTCAGTGGGTGGGAAAGAATGAGACCACGAGGACACAGGAATGTGACCAAAACATTGCCTTTAAACCTCCAGGTCATGGGACCTTGAAGGACATCAGATGAATGTCCAGTTTAGATGGGAAAGCGGTGGAGACAGACAGGTTTATAGATGCAGGAATGCAACCCAAGGCTGACAGATAATCACAGATTGATAAGCATTCATATAAGCCAACATTAAATTCACAACCTTAACAATCCCCTACCAGCAACATAAAAGAAGTTAAAGCCAAGTGTTATTTAGAGCATTAAATTGAAGTCAGTACTCAAAATTCGAGTAAAAAAACATGTTTTTGCCACTCCAGTAAAACCAAAATACATTAATATGAGATTTTCTTTAGACAAAAAAAATATTATAAATTATTTTTAATTTATTTATGTCTTTAATTTGTTTTGCTGGCTAATAGCAAGCTAACCTGAGGAAATTAACAGTTTAAAATGAACAGATACTGGAAAGTTTGCTTTATATCGATTTGCATGAATCTAAACGAATTTTCCCTCATTTACACATCGATAAAAGCATTTTTCCAAATACCATGTTGTATTTCAAGTACCATGTTGTTACAGGTAAAAGCGACATGTTATCACACAATTCCTTTGCCTGTCAAGTAAACAGTGCGGATTTTTAATAAACTACACATTAACTCGCGTTTAGAAATACAAGTCGACCTTTTCATTTTAACAGCAATTTCGACTTCCATCAGAATATGATTTGCTTGAATTGCTTAAACTGTTTGGCATCAATTCTGACTCAACCTTGAACCTCAGATGTTAAAATGTTTGCTCAAGCAGATTTAACATTACCAAAATTTCTATTAAACATTGCAAACATAGAGCAAATGTGTCATAACTTACCGAATAAAATGTGATTATGAGACGAATCGTTTTGTCCAGACGTAAGACATCAGCTTTCTCTTGCTGTTTTTACTTCATTCTCGCTCGCGCGCACTGACTCCCGGCTGCCCCTATGAAAGCTGCGTATGACGTCAGGAAAAGTGACTGTATGTTCTGTCACGTAACGTCACGTACCGCTTGCTTTCAGTGTATCTGCAAAAAACATTCAGCTCCGTGAAACAATCAGTATTACGTGTTGTTTCTTAAGAACAATGTTTTTACAACACACTGCTGAAAAAATAATACAAAATCTAATGGTTTCTATTATAGATACCATTATTAACAAATCCATAATGACAAGAAAGTATTACAAAATTCATTATGCAGTGGGTTTTGTACCTTATTTAAGCAGGATTCAACGGTGTTTTGTTGGTTCACGTCCGCCAAAGAACATCCCACCAATAGAGACCCACAAAGACCACTAAAACCAGTACAACACTGTGAAGTTTTCATTGGCTTTTTATTTCAGCAGGAAAAATATACAATGTATGCGTGTATATTATGTACAGGTACCATGCACATTATTAACTGAAAACAATTATATTTAATACAACATCAGTCACTTTCTTAATTGTACAGTAAATAAAAAAAATCGTGCAGATCTTATATTCTGCTTTGGGAAAACTGATAACATCCCTTGAAAATTAACCATGTTTTTTGTTGTATTGATTACCTTTGGCAAAACCACTACCGTGGTGTTTTTTTTTGTTTTAACTTTAGTACAACCATGGTTAATTTTCATAAGGGAAGACTCATTATAATAGCGTTTCAAATCAACGCGTTTAGCAAGAACAGCATCTGTCTTTTAACTAATAATTAAATACTGGCAATTGATTGCTATTCAATGCTATTCAAAGGCTTGTGTGTAGCGCCCACTACTGGAGGTTTTCATGATCACTCCCTGCTGGCACCTTCATCAAAAAGTTGTTTGTATATGTTCTCACACAGGCTGTATCCAATCATAAAGTACGATATATATACAGAAGAAAAGAAAAAACACAGATGACACCAGTGATTCTAAGGGATTATTCAAAAGGCAAGGTGAGCTATTAGCTAAAAAAAACAAAACAACCCATAACTAATGTAAAGTCTCAAGCATCAGGATAGACTTAGGGATAGTTTCCAAACAACAGAAAGGTTCTTAGCATCTACCAATTTCTATATTCTTGAATATAACATTTTGAATTATCTATTGTGCAAGATGCTACAGTTTTACTGTCGATCCATTTTTAACAAGAAACCCAGGATAGAGAGGTTGAGTGAATGTGGTCTGGATTCTGTGGATGAGGGTCATTGTGTCAGAGACGTTGTAGAAAGACAGAATTCCTGCACTGTGATCCACATACACTCCTATTCTGGAGCAGCTGGAGAACACTGAGAGATTAGTACATTTACTCTTGTGTCTGAATAAGTATCTAGAGGGACAGCAGTACAAACTCCAGGACTGATTATTCCCTCCAAATACACTCTCAAAACCATTTCCCTTCCTGTTGATGCTCTTATATGACACTGATATTAAGACACCAGCACTCCCAGTCCACTCAACCTCCCAGTAACAGCATCCACACACACTCTCTTTACACAACACCTGCCACCAGTAATCAAATCTGTCTGGATGATCAGGATAACGCTGCTCTGTATCCGTGTATATTGCCGTTCTGTTCCCATCAGACAGACTGAGGTGTTTATAAGCCGTGTTTACATCCAGTGTGAACTGACTGGCATCTGATAGAGAGAGAACAATTTCTTGAGTTTACCAAGAGTTATAATTGATAAACACAATAGTCTGTTTTTTCTATTTTTAACAAGCTTGCATTTTAACTGATTTTACAATATGAAAATGTGATATGCAGTGTAAATTTTCCTTTTATGACTCTTGTGCCTTCAGTGGACTGTGCGTACTTCATATATTTAAAATACTCAAAAGTGTCTTACATTGCAAGAACTCCTTCCTGGTCATGTGTTCATCAGAATGAATTGTGATGTATGTAACTAAGAAAATAAACAGACATAACTAGTTGAATACAAATGTAAGCAAATGTAAAATAAGTAACTGTTAATTTACAATAAATAAATGTAAATATGTCTTAAAGTAATCAAACATGGACCTTACCTCTATCAGATATCTGTTCTATCTCGTCTTTAAAGAAATTCTCCAGTTTGTCTTTCAGTTGTAAGACAGACTTTCTCACATCATCAAATGAGAGGAGAGAACTGACAGTAACGCTGTGTGAGACTGTAGATTTACCAGCTGCAGAAAGAGACTGGAAACTCTACAGAAGAGAAGATACAAAGACCTTCATTATCTCTACACTTTCAACACAAAACAATCAGACTTTTATACTTTACCAGTATCTGTGCTGTGTTTGCAATCATTGTGTCTCTCTCTGTTTTAACCAATACACAATATTCAAAATCAGATTTTAGAGTTAACCTGCAAGAAATGGATGTGATTGTCTATTTGTGAAAGCTGCTCCAGTTCAGCATCTCTTCTCCTCAGATCAACAATCTCCTGCTGCAGCCTCTCCAAGCGTTTTTCGGCACGACTCACTGCAGCCTGTTCTTCATCTCTGATCATCTGTGTGACCTCAGAGCGATGTCTCTCAATGGAGCGGATCAGATCAGTAAAGATCCTCTCACTGTCCTCCACTGCTGTCTGTGCAGATCGCTGTTAAAACACACACTACAATCAGATCTTACTGGTACATCACACAGTCTTGAGTCCTAACTGAATGTCAAACTTCTCTTTCAGCTGTCAGATGTTCTGCATGAAAATCACCTTATGAGTCTCCATAGCCTCTCTCAACTCCTGAAGCTCCTTCTCTCTCTCTTGGATTCTCTGCTGAACTTTTCTCTGTCTCTCTTCTAAATGTGTCTGTCAAATGAAGAAATTGTTATTACTGAGGCGGACAAGTAGAAATCTCTGATAGTGTGCTGCACTGAGCCCATCTTAAAGTACACACAAGGCAAGCCCACGGACTGCACATCATATAGAAGGATTCATGTAAATACGTATATTTAACACACAGAATTTGTGCTTACCCTGCTCGTGTTAACATGACGTTATCATAACCGTGATGAATAAAAAAATATATGTGTGTATTAGTAGTAAATTACAATACCTCTTTCTTAGTCCTCTCTGCTGCAGCTGATACACTATCATGGCGTTTATGTTCGTCCATCACGCAGAGCAAACAAATGCACTGCTGGTCAGTACGACAGAAAACCTCTAACAGTCTGCCATGTCGAGAGCAGATCATCATCTTTAGCTGTTCAGTGGCATCAATTACCTTGTGCCGTTTAACTGAGTGAAACTCTTCGTGAAGTGTGAAGTGAGTTTGACAGTAAGATTCATGGCAAACCAGGCAGGATTTAACAGCTGTGTGTTTTCTCCCAGTACATATGTCACACTCCACATCTCCAGGTCCAGCGTAACAGTCCGCAGGATCCGAAGATTTACGTTTTGACAGTTTCGTCTTCTTCAGTTTCTCCACCACTTCAGCAAACATCACATTCTTGTATAAAGCAGGTCTTGGACTGAAGGTTTGTCTGCACTGAGGGCAGCTGTAGACTCCCGTCTGATCATCCTGATTCCAGCAGTCGGTAATACAGTTCATACAGTAACTGTGTCCACAGGGAATGGTCACTGGATCCTTCAGTAGATCCAAACACACTGAACATCTTAAGTGATCTTGAGAAATACTGGCTTTTGACATTTTATCTGTATGTGCACAGAGACGGAAATCCACAAACAGCTCGACAACACTTTTGTACGAGGTCGAAATCGATCAATGTGCACTTCATAAGTCGTTACAATGCTAAATCCAAGCAGTTTTGATATTACCTGAACGCTATAGTGGTATACATACAAAAACAAAAGTTATAAAACGCTAAACTGCGACACTCTGGCAAAGGAAGTCCCGCCTTAAAGAAGTAAAGACAGCCAGTCATTAAAGACCGTTTAAAGGGTCGCGAACGATGGAGTCCTTTGCGCATGCGCAGTAGCTAGATCAACCTGGAAAAGTGTTTTTTTCAGCGTACCTTGAGTATAAAATAAACATAACTAGTATGACACTGTTAATAACTGGTTGTGTGTTTTGTGACTAGTATTGCTTGGCTAGCAATTTTAGAGTTATAGGTCTTAGGTTTCGTTTTTTCTGAAATGAACCCTTTTTTCCTGATTGGTTCTGTGTCCACTAGGTGTCAGCCTCACACAAAACATCGTTTCTATTAGAAGTTTGTGTCTCACCGTGAAAATTGACATGAATTTAGAACCAGTCTATGAGAAAAACGTGTTGACGTGGCTTGAGTTTTTATTTACAAACTTTTGTTAACCGTTTAGGTATTTTTTGTTCAAAAAATCTCTCTTAATCTTTGGTCTTGAACGTTTGTTAACTCTTTATAAGAGTGAAAGAGCACAGTTAAAACCGTGTTTCTAAAGGTTTCATTGAATAATTTGATAAAATATAGTTTGATAATAATTTAATAATGTTTAACAATAACTCTTTATCACATATAAACAGGTATACATCTGGACGAGAGTAACACTGTTAGTAAAAATAGTTGCACACAAAATAAACCAAAGAATGAGCCAAATAGATTTTATTGAAAATTAAATGAATAGGTAAAGGAATGCAGGTGAAACTTGGCACAAAAAAGCACAGGAATATATAAGTTTAGTGTACTATTGGGGACACTGATAAACTTCACCTCGGCATGACGTTAAAATAACTAAAATGATTTTTTAAATACAGTTTAAAATATTTAGAAGTTGTAATGTAAATAATATCACATTACTTCCCCAAACTTTATATCCTCAAGGAATATCTGACAAAGCTATAATTCAAAATCAAAGTATACCAAGTGTGTTTATCTGTAACCTTGTTACAGTCATTTGAGCTTGAAACCAATAAACAAACCTGGGAAAATTAAATAAAATAAAAACAGTCAATAAATCATACGTTACTAATTTACAATGCTTGTGTTTCTTGTGTAAAATAACTTCTAATTATAACCCTGCATATAAAAGTGGTAAATTCATGTATAATCTATTTAGTAAAATCACACATTTTCACCGTGGATCCTTTACAAACATAAAACCCAGGATAGAGAGGTTGAGTAAATGTGATCTGGATTCTGTGGATGAGGGTCATTGTGTCAGAGACGCTGTAGAAAGACAGAGTTCCTGCACTGTGATCCACATACACTCCTATTCTGGAGCAGCTGGAGGACACAGGGAGTCCAGTCATAGTCTGGCCTCCGGTCCATGTTATTTGCCTACCTATAGCTTGAGGTAGTCCAGGATAGGCTCCAGCATTCACACTGGCCGGATGGATTGATGATGGGGTGTAGTGACTGGAGGGGCAGCAATACACACCCCAGGATTGATCATTTTGTCCAAATAAACATTCGTCTTCATTTCTCTTCCTGCTGATGGTTCTATATGCCACTGATATATAAACACCAGCACTCCCAGTCCACTCAACCTCCCAGTAACAGCGTCCACACACACTCTCTTTACACAACACCTGAGCACAGTAATCAAACCTCTCTGGATGATAAGGATAATTCTGGTCTATATCAGTGTCAGTAGCTGTTCTGTTCCCATCAGACAGACAGATGTAACGATTCACTGTGTTTGAATCTAGTGTGAACTCACTGGCATCTGTTAAGAGATAAAACATAAATTGCTGTAGTTTAATATCAAAAATGCTAAATATTTACTGTAGAGCATAGGTTTATGGGTAGGGTTGGGGGACGAGTAGCTCAGTACAAAAACAATCAAAGTGTGTCAAAATGTCTTACATTGTAAGAACTCCTTCCTGGTCTTCGGTTCATTAGGCCGAATAATTGTGATGTATGTAACTATGAACATAAATGTTTAATTAGTTCATTAGAATTAAATAAAGTTCAATATTTGTCATAAAAAATACATAATTAGTAAGTCCCACAGTCTCCCATATAAGTAACTCTAATATGTACACGAGCTCATTTGAGAGAAAAGATAAATATCTGCTACTTTACCTCTTTTAGATATGTCTTCTATATCTTCTTTGCAGAAATTCTCCAGTGTGTCTTTCAGTTGAGAGACAGATTTTCTCACATCATCAAAAGAGAAGAGAGAACTGACAGAAATGTTGTGTGAGACTGTAGATTCAGGAGCTACAGCGAGAGACTGAAAACTCTACAGAAGATACAAAGACTTTTATTATGTCAATACTTTCTGAACTAGTCTGCACTACAAACTGACTTTGATCTGCTGTACCACTTTAACAACATTTGTTTTTCTTGACTTTATTCTATATGGCTTTATTTCTTTATCTACACATTTCTGTCATTTTAGATTATTTTTAAGTACTGTGATTTTGACACTTATTTATGGTTGACTATTAGGTTAAATCCGGTTCAAGTATGTTTATAGTGTAATGATGATCACTGTACAGTTTTATCAAAGTTGTGTTACCTGCAGGAAATGAATGTGATCGTCTATGTGTGAAAGTTGCTCCAGTTCAGCATCTCTCATCTTCAGGTCAACAATCTCCTGCTGCAGTTGGTTCCAGAAACTTTCAGCTTGACTCAGTGCAGTTGTCGCCTGATCTCTGATCAGCTGTGCCACATTTAAATGACATGTCTGAATGGAGCGGATCAGATCAGTAAAGATCCTCTCACTGTCCTCCAATGCTGTCTGTGCAGAACGCTGTTAAAACACACATTACAATCAGATCTTACTGATACATCACACAGTCTGTGATCCACAAAAAAGTTCTCCATCACTGGAGGAGAGTCCTAACTAAATGTCAAACTCACCTTATAAGACTCCACAGCCTCTCTCACCTCCTGAAGCTCCTTCTTTCTCTCCTGAATCCTCTGGTGAACTTTTCTCTGTAATGCATCTGTCAAAATTGTAAAAGTTGTAGCATACAGTGAATTCATAACAACTCTGTATATCTGTTCTCTCATCACTGTTAGCTTTTAGTACTACCACATCAGTGCCTGATTTCAATTCATACCTGTTTCTCAGTCCTCTCTGCTTTAACTGTTACATATTCATGATTCATATGTTCTTCCACTGTACACTGATGACAAATGCATTGCTGGTCAGTACGGCAGTAGATTTCCAGATGTTTTCTGTGTTTTGGGCAGATCACCTCTTTGAGTCGTCTGGTGGGTTCCATCAGGTTATGCTGGTTAAATATGTAAGAAATGTTATGTTCTTCAAGGTGATTCTGACAGTAAGACTTCAGACACTCCAGGCAGGACTTGACAGCTTTGTTTTTGCTCCAAGTACAGACGTCACACTCCACATCTTCAGCTCCAGTGTTCCGGTGAGCAGTTTGAAGATTAAACATTTCCAGTTTCTCCATAACTTCAGCAAACATCACATTGTTACCAAAAGCAGGTCTTGGAGTATGTTGGCACTGCGAGCAGCTGTAGGCTTGCGTCTGATTATTCCAGCAGTGTGTAATACAGTTAAAACAGCAACTGTGTCCACAGGGAAAGGTTACTGGATCCTTTGGTAGTTTCAGACACACTGAACAGCGCAATCCGCCCTGAGAAAAAACAAATGCCATTTTACTCTATATACAAACATACAGAAGCACAACAACTTGACAACACTTAAGTTTTGTTTTCTCTAAAACAAAACTGCTCCTGGCTCTTTATTTGAGAGACATATACAAAGTAAGGTGTGTCTGTGAGGTGTGGCTTACATGTGTTTGCATATGTGAAAGGGAAATAATGTACTTGAGTGTATTGTCATTGTTATTGCAATGTTTTTTAATATTAGTGTGTATAATTAAATTAGTCTTAAAAATGTTCCCGAATAAATGACAATCATGATGGAAATGGATGGATGGAAACTCTGTGTTATTAATTATGAATATTTTCTTAAATAAAAACGTTTCTTAAATAAATGACATGCTATCAGATGGAGAATTAATGGTCTCTCTGGCCTAACTTAGCATTAGCGTTAGCATTGCCTAACTCAAACACTTGTGACATACAATATTTAGACTGTTGAATGACTGAATTTGTTGAAAAAGTTTCTCATATGATTTCAAAATGGCTACCTCAAAATGTT